>ML834988.1:0-13016 GCA_009831015.1 Picea engelmannii
GATATTTGGGAGTTTTTAATTTACCCGTTCTTCTTGTTTTTATTTCCTTCTCCAAATTTTCTTGTACCTAATATTAGTGTTTTCTTTCATGGAAGTATCCATCATGCTTCTACAATCACGAGCTATGTGTCCATAGTTATGGAATTTGTAACATTCAATATTGTATGGAGCCACATACAAATTTCTTGCTTGAACATTTCTTTCATAATCTATGTAATCTACAACTTTATGTCCAGAGTTATTACAAGTAAAACAATAACCAAAAAATAAACTTTGATACCTAGAATTAAATGATCTTCTTTGTGATGTAGTCTTTTTGAATTCATGCCTTAGATTATCATGATCTTCTCTTCTGTTGTGTCCTTCACAATGGTTGAAACTTATTTGATTTTTGGAAGTAAAAGGTCTTCTTGGATATTCATCTCTTTTGTAATTTTCTTCTTGAGTCTTCTCCATTTTTGGAATGCTCTCCTTTGAGGGCTTGCAATCTTCCTTCTTGACAGGGCCTTCGATGAATTTTGCATAACTCTTAGATTTCTCTTTATTCTTCCTTTCTAGAAACCTGTAACATTTCTCTTCAACTTTCTTTACTCATGATGTGGATCTTTCTCTCTCTTCAACATTCTTGCTGAGATTGACAATTTCAACCCTTAATGTGATGACTTCTTCTTCGAGCTTCTCATAATATTCTTCCTTCTTCATCATCGGGACCTTCATTACTTCTTCCGTTCTATTAGCCTCTTCAATTTGAGTCTTCAAGGAGATGATTTCTTCTTCAAGTCTTCTTTCTTGTTGGCTAATTTTTTCTTCAAGCTTGTTTAAGTCCTTAGATATTTCCTTAAGATGACTTGTCAAAATTTCTTCTCTCTTCTCTGCTTCCTTTATTAGTGATACTATTTCAGCTTCCAAATAATGCTTTTATTCCAATTGATTTTTGAGTGTTTCTTCAATCCTTTTGGATTCTTCTACATGGATCTCTAGATTTCTAATCATCTATTGGACTTCTTCAAAGTTTATGTTGGGATTTTGAGAACCATCCTTTAGTGTGATCAATTCTTCCTTGAGTGACTTGTTTTTCTTCCTTTCTCTTTTTACCTCACTTAAAATGTTGATTAGTTCTGCTTCAAGATCTACTTCACCTCCTCCTTCTTCTTCTTCTTTTGAATCTGTCTGACATGATGAGATTATTTCTTCTTGTTCTATCTCATCATCTTGATCATCATGTTTTGGTTCTGTGATAAGAGGAGATTCCTTAAAGTAGAGATTATGTAGCTTATCCAAAATCTCTTTGGCTGATGAACATTGTCCCACTTTGACTTTTACTGAATCATGCAATCCATTTAGGATGGAACCCATTGCTATTTTGTTGTTCCTTTTTAATTACTTCTTTGCTGTAGTCTTCAAAGGTTTCTTTGAAGTGGTGTATCCTGTAACAATTGATTTCTAAACGTCAAACCCTTGTGCCTGTAAAAATACTTTCATTCTTATAATCAACATTTCATAGTTCTGACCATCAAACACTAGTGTTCCATTATCTGTGCACTCCATGATCTACCTTCTAGTGGTTAGATTGTTTATGAAGGACTCACTCTGATTGCAATTTTTGGAATATTCACCAACACCAAGAGGGGGGTGAATCAGTATTGAGCACTTTTTACCATTTTTAATCACAACATATGTAAACATTAACTTATAACGGGAGAAAACCACAAAATGATTTCTTATATATCAGAAGATTACATTTATAGGAAACACCAACTTCCAAAATTCTCCAGCACCAACTGGAAGGAGGCACCAAACCCCTGTTTACAGGCTCCAAATTGAAGGAATCTACAACTCCTCGAATTCTCTAGCTCCAACTAGAAGGAGGCTTCAACCCCCTAGTTTACAGGCTCCAACTTGAAGAAAGTTCCAAATCCCTATATTCTCTAGCACCAACTGGAAGGAGGCTCCAATCCCTTGATTTACACTATCTAACCTGAAGGAAGCTACGAATCCCTGTATTCTCCGAATCCAACCCCTTGATTTATAGGATCCAACCTGAAGGAAGCCCTGACTCCCTGTATTCTTCATCTCCAACTAGAAGGATGCTACAATCCCCTTTCCTTTCCCCTTTCTTCCTCTATAAAATATAAATGGAGACTCAACCTGTCACTGATAATCAACTTGTCACTGCCACTGATAATCAACCTATCACTGTCACTGATACTCAACCTGTCACTGTCACTAATAATCAACATGTCGCTGATAATCAAACTATCATTGATAATGATACATCATCATCATCACATCATCATCAACAAAACCAAATCCACTCACATAAATCATATGCGAATATCACCAAACAAATATGCTCGACATCACCAACATATACCTCAAACCATAAGCCAATATATATGTGCTATAATATCCATAAAACATGTACCAAAGGTATGCCTTAAACATATTCCATATAATTCATGATATGCCTCAACCATGTATCAAAATATGTGCCTCATACATATGCCATATCATTCATGATATGCCTCAACCATGCACCAAAATATATGGCTTAAGCATATACCATAACCACCAAGATATGAACATCAAAACACATAGAACACATACCTTACATTATGTAACAACCTGATACATCAGATCTCAAATCACCAACATATGTCTCTAGCCATATGCCAAAGACTCTCCATGATATGCCTCAAGGCATATACCAAAATATCCAAGACATACTTCAAAACATGTAGACAAACATACCTTTCATCATGAGGAAACCCTAATGCATCAGATCTCTGGCCATCACACCTTTCTAAATATTAGCATCAAGACAATGGCTCCTTCTTCAAAACCTTTTCACAAATCTTCTACTCATACACTGTCAACTCGCAAACATCTTTTCTTTGCTTCACTATGACCCAAGTACATCCTCTCTTTTCTCCAATGTGACCCGTGTACATCCGCTCTTTGCTCCACTGCGACCCTCAGATAACCTCACAAATCTTCTATTTTTTCCACTGTGACCTGAGTATATCCCCACTTTGCTCCACCGTGACCTGCGAATAACCTCATAAATCCACACCTTGCTCTACTGCAACCCACAAATAACCTCAGTAGTCACCTCTTTCTCTCCTCAACCTCCTTTCTCCTAAGCCAAATTTGGTTTGCTGAGATTGCCAATCCTCCTAGCACAAGTGCAGACCCAATTATGCTAGCTCCATACCATAAACACACACTTGCTTGAATGAAAAAATGAGATGTATTTGATGTGTATTTATACTTTTCCAAGTGCCTCCTTTTTTTGACTTTAGGGACGAACTGTAACTTCTTTTTGCAACACATTTTTCTCCTTTAATTTATTTTAGGGCCAACTTGTAACTTCTTGTCCATATTTTGGGGCTTCATATTTAAAAGGGAATAACTTCTCAACCTTGAGGAACCACGTGGGGTGCCACCTACCATTGGAAATGATATGAGGAGGAATATCCATCTATGAAGGTTTTTCATGTATTTGCAATGTCCTTCATACTCTTTTTCTTCAATCAAATTTGGGATTCATGAACACACCTTTGGGGCTTCTTAACCATTTAACCACTTAACTATACTTCCAGGGTTTCTTGTAGATTTCTTCAAAGTGTCTTCCCGTGAGGGCCATGCTTAAAGCTACACCATAAGGGGACCACTTTGGAGACTTCTTGCCTAAGGAAATGCATGAGGAATGACATAGAGTGTGTTCCAGATGAAGATTTGTTAGTTGGGAGCCAAGTTTAAAGACTACCAAGTGCGTGTTAGTCTGAGTTTTATCAGTTGCACCAAGAACCAAGAAGAGGCCCACCAGAATAAAAAATGAATCATTGGGAAATCTCCCTAAATGATTACTGTCAACAACATACAAGGATGTGGGATAGCCATAGTATGAGTTGGATAGACAATTAAGATTTCCATTGATACCTGAATTCTATGTGGAGCACTAGCAGACACTAGAAGCGTGTGAGGTAGTATTTTAGACAAATGAGTCGAGAAGAGAAAAAAGAGACAACACTCCCCAGTAGAGAAATCTATAAAAGGAAGATCTAATATTAGAAATGGAGCTAGATGGTTAGACTAGTTAGATATTGAGGAAAAGAGATTCATTGAGTCATCAGTATCAAGCTCGCTCTGAGCCTATTGTAATACTGCAATGTTCTAAGTATATTTATGTGTCTATGTATGTCTGAGTGGTAAGAAAAGGCGTATTGCATAATAAGTTGTAATTTTGAAGATTTATATAGAGAATATATGAAGTTTTATGGCTATCATATGTATCTTTCCTGTGCAATGCATATCTTTGTTGTAATGAAATGCTTCCAGTAATAAAGATGCAACATTTATGACCCATTCTATGTCTATCATGTATGAAATGAATATGTGTGTGTATTTTTTTAATTCTTAGTCCTAAATAATTTGTGAGATATGAGCTGCATGGATGACAATCCTAATGATTCTTTATGTGTTTATCCTTCATCCCTGTCATAAGAACTTATAGTCTCTGTGATTCTCTCTACATCTTGGGTGAGACCTTCCCTGGACTTGGTTGAGGATTGATATTCTGGTGCTCTGGGGTTTTTGTTGGACAACTCCGGATGAAACCTAGGTCTAAACTCCCAAGTGATAAGAAGGCCACACACAAGCATGGATCAAAACATGCAATAGATGATTCCGTTGCTAGGACCTAAAATTATTGTCAGAAATGATTTAGGAAAGAAATGAGGTGGCATCCATCGAAGGAGAAAATTCAATATTGGGTCAAGTCAAAAGAAAATGAGTTTTCCTTGCAAGATATTCAAGGATTGAGGGTGAATGCAAAGCAATGGAAATATAAGTATCTTTACTCAAATATGTGTGAGATTTTCTTTGCTGAATTTCCATGTCTATTGCATGAATGGGTAAAAATGAAAGATGCTTCCAATTCTTCAGTGTGGCCCTTAGATATGGTGGTTTGGGATCAAGACAAGCTTGAAGAATTTAAAGGGCTGGATAACAAGTGGACTTGGGCTATTGACTTCTGTTTTTCTTGAGTAAAAGAACGCTACATTGTTGAATTCACTGTGGAATACATCCATTCTTTTAGCGAGGAGGAAAGAAAAGGTGGATGCAGGGAGAAGTTTCACTTTGGATAAAAATGTTATTCGTGGAGAAGGGGCTGATTTGAATGGAGCCCGATTGAATGTTTGAGTAAAATCCCCTAGCACAAGGGGGGGGGGGGTTGCAAAGATGAGGGAAAGTCAGAAAGGATAGAAGATGGATCAGTTGAGGTGGATCCAAAAATTGTTGAGATGATGTGAGGTATGGAGTGGACCCAAAAGAGTAGAGGAGAAAAAGAGACAAGAGGTATGCAATAAGAGTTGAGGTAAGAAACAAAGTGGAAGAAAAAGGTGGAAAATAATTAGCGAGGAGTGCAAGACGAAGAGTTTTTTCCAAGATGAAGAGAAAATAAATTGTGCCAGGTGGTAGTGTGAGAGTGCATGCTGTTCCAGAGTGGAGCATAGATGAAGATAGGCCCACTAAGAGGCATGGAATAAAGGATATGGTTTCTAGTAGAGATATAAGTAGTGATGCTAATACAGACCTAGGTGATGAAGTATGCACCCCTTGGTTGTTACAGAGTGCCACAACCTTAGAAGAAGATGAATCACAGAGCAGTGGTGTGCTGATAAGAAGAGAGGATGGTGCACTGAGTAGTAGTGTGCTGTTTGGAGAGGGTGATTATGAAAAAAGTGGCAGTGTGCAGATTAGACCAGGAGACAAAGAATGGATTTGTAGTGTGCAGGTTGGTCCAGAAGACAAAGTAGTGCAAATTTTTGGTGCGTAGTTAGGAAAAGAAGGTAGAGCACAGAGTGTTGGTGCACCAGACGAAGAGGAATATGGAGGCTCCCCTAGTGGTGGGGGGGGGGAGACTAATTGAAAATAGTGGATGGTCTTGTACGACTACAAGTAGATAACTCTCTGGGTCACCTCACGAGAACTTTCAGAAGAAGATGGACTTACCCCTCTTTTGTATCACCCCTCTTGCACATTTTTAATCAAGAAGAAAACACAATAGACCATGAAGAGATTGGAGTAGAATAAAGAGAAGAAGAAGAGAGAAGCGAAGATATGAGTGAAGAATAAGGTGAATTCAACAATACTTTACCCCAAGGAATAGTGGTGAGAAAGTGTCCAACCCCTAACAGTCAGAGAAGCAGAACTAGTTGAAGTTTGAAGATGGTGAATCAAGACAATACACTGAGACTACCCATGTTCCATGCGATGGGTAAGGATGATGCTGAGCAACATTGGTTTACAAGTGAAGAAATTTGGTCTGTAAAGAAAATTACATATGAAGCAGCCAAAATCGTGCAGTTGGAGACCACGTTTAGGGACATAGCCTTGACGTGGTATATGAAGTATAAGGCTACTGTGCCAACAAGATAGGCAAGGTCCTTAGATGAGATTAAGCAATATCTACTTAAGGAATTATAGAAGCCTAAGTCAAAATCCCAATGAATTACAAAGATAAAAGAGATCAAGCAGAAGGAAGGAGAAACCATTTGGGATTATGACCAATGATTTAAAATATTGTTGGATAGGTTGAACTTCCAAATATAGGACGTGTAGCATAGAGAATGGTTTATTGCGGGGTTACTCCCCCATATCCAATTCCTACACACCCAATAGAAGGTGACGACTCACACAGAGGTAGTCAAAATCACGATGCACTTGGAAGCTACACATGGAGGCATAGAGACATTAGTCGGTTTGGCGCAGGTTCAGTCGCAACTGGCCAACCTGACGATGCATATACAAGATATGGTGAAGACTAAATTCATGCGTGAGCACGTATGGTGTACCACATGTTTGTTTGAGGGGAATCATAGTGACGAGTGCCATGTCCTTCCAAATTATGTGGAGATAGGTTGGCCAAGTCCGTTTCCATTTGGGCAGACAAAATCATGTGAAATATGCAGATAGTGGGTCCATGTGCCACCATGCTACCCAACTTTTTATAAGTACCAGATGACGACTCATACTCCGTTCTACAAGTTCTGTAAATCCATCAGGCATGATGTAGTTTCCATTCCATCCATTTAATGCTAGATAATACCCATGATACATTTCAGGTATAGGAGGAGTAGAAAGATGGTGAGCGTGGTGGTGTGTAAAGAGGCGGATACCAAGGAGGTCCCCGAGGTGGATATGGGCACAATCACGACCCAATATATAGTGGAGGGGGAGGTAGATGCTCCATATGTTTTAATTGTGGTGATATTGGTCATGTCTTATGATTTTTTACCAAATGCGTTCTCTGTGCATATTGTTATAGTCCCGAGCCTGTAACCGAGTACTATCTTGAATTATTGAAGAAGTGGGAGGAGAATAAGACCAACTGTAACATGGTGCATGTCGAGCCACACAAGAATAAGAAGAAGAATGAGGAGGATGATGTACGAGTAGTAACCCACATAGGGGAAAATATAGGAGAAAACTTTAAGCATGGTGAAGGCTCAGGTCAAAATCTAGATGAAAAGATGAGGAAGGAACCTGCCCCCTCCAAAGTTTGATGCTACTCAGTAGAAGCATATTCTATGCGATGTGCAGAGAGAACTCAAAGAAGAAAGAGCGTGCAAGGATATGCAAAGTGCGACGCAGAGGTCACTTGAAGAGGCTTATATCTGGGAAGAAGTTTAGAGGAAGACACAAAGGTCATTGGAAGAGGCTTGGATCCATGAATAGGTACAACGAGTGATGCAAAGGTCACTGGATGAAGCTTGCACGCATGAGGAATTGCAGCATGCAACGCAAATATATTTGGAGGAGGCTTGCGTGCATGAAAAAATACAACGCGCGACCCAGAGATCGATAGAAGAAACTTGCAGATAGACATAGCTATGACGCATTGAGAAAAAAGCATATGAATAACAACACCAGCAGGAATTGCAGCACACAATGTGTGTATAATCCTTGTGTGACTTAGCTCACATTGAAGACGCCGAAGATCAAGTAAATAATTTCTTACACTATTGTTTGTGTTTGCTTAAAGATCCAGAGGCTGCAAGTAATTTTACCTAGATGTTAGCTACTTGCATGAATGAACAAGGAGTGGAGGCCACCATATCCACTCTATTGCCAGAAAGGGATGTATGTTAGGTCATCAAGAAAAATCACACTGCCTGAGAATTTAAGATGACAACAAAGCTGGGTGGGTATGACATGGATGGAGTCATGTTAGACTCTTGATCTGATGTAAACATTTTACCAAAGAAATCTTGGGAGATGATGAGTAAGCCTAAGTTGGTCTAGTCACCCATCCATCTCTGATTGGACAATCAATACAATATCTACCCAATAGGCCATCTGGAGCAAGTTTAAGTCAACATAGCAGGAGTCAAAACAAAGGATGAATTTGAGGTTACTGAGATTTTGGATGAATATGATCCATATCTTGCATTACTAGGTATTGGTTGGGCCTTTGACAATAATGCAGTGTTAAACTTAAAGAAGAGGCAGATGTTCTTTGAAACAAACACCCTGCGCGTGGTCACACCATTGGATCCATTTGAAGGTGACTGGTATAATGAGCCCGTGGATGAAGATGCATGTAGCTCAATCATTGAAAATATTTACAAGATCACAGGGTGTAGGGAGGACTACATCAACCCCATCGTAGATGGATAATTAAGATGGAGAAGTGTCAAGTATTTTGACATGGATTTTGAGGATGCCATGGATAGGTGGCAGAACAAGCTATACGAGGTGTCAACAAGGATATGCGCATATATATTTTCAAAGGATCTTGATAAATAATTTTTCTTGTATCTGTATGATGGATCAGAGTCGATGGAAAATTTTATTGCATGGATACAACACATTGCTGAGCATAAGAGGACTCATGCAATTGATATAGTACTCCTCAAAATTCCTGCACAGTGGTGGGCTGTGCACTGCCAACCTTACTAAGAATGGGTAAACATGGAAGCGAATATGCGTGAATGATTCAAAATTAGGGAAATTGTACCTCACATCAGATATCTTTGCGTGAGAGGATGGTTAGCCAAGAAACTGCATGGGACACATTGTAAATATTTAAAGCTCAAATGTGCTCACCCACACCTGCCCCCTATACCACGAGTCCCAATTTTTTTTATTGAACTAACATGTAAACCACCTGCACCTACTCTAGAAACAACTTACACATTCCCAAAACCTAAAGAATCATTCAGAGAAATCCCACCATTTCTCCCTAACCCCATGGAGCAAGAAGACGAGATAGATACAAGCGTCGATGAGATCCTGCATTAATGGATACTACAAGAACCAGAATGGACTAAAGCCAAGCCCTTGGGGTAGACGCTGCTTGAAGGAATAAGTATGGGGCCATGATTCAACCCACTAGGGGTCACTACAATCAAATAACCTAAAAGGTCAAATCAATCTGGGGTGCATAGAAAACATGCGTGGCTCCCCTAGCAAATAGGACTCACATATGAGTAGCAATGTCCACAGTATTGTTACTAAGTACGAGCTATTGATGACAAAAAATTTCAATAGAGGTCAATGGATCATATTGATAAATATGACAGGAATTTCCATGCATATTCGATAATAGATCATTAGATAGTCCACTGATAAGAGGAAAATTGACACGTTTCCACATTGAATGCACTCGTCATATTCACCACTTAGTGACATTTCGAGCCTACTAACCAACTGTACTTCAACTTCATTCACACAAGAAGACATGATAGCTGGAAAGTCTTCCTACTTCCAAAATATATTTAATCATGGTCGACCCTACATCAAAAATAAAAAGTCCGAGCTCTGACTGCAAAATCACGGGAGTCTTGGAAGGGTTTCCTGGTCGATCAACTCATCGAAAGGGAAAGACAATATACTTTTAGTAGAGTCCATAAGATATGGGTACAAAGTCTGTTATGATGCCTCATTCATCAAGGCATATCCTCAGGATGGTGAATCTTCATTGGGATCTCTCTGGATGCAACATTCTGCTGCCATATTAAAAGTATTATTTACTCCATCACCCCCACTAGACTCGTCTAGCTAATACCCTTCACTCCCATGCCTCCATGATATAAATACCTTCTCTCCTTTTTTTTTAATGAGGTTTCCACAGAGATGCAAAAACTATCCTCGAGTGGTTTCATTTTTTAATGAGCTTGAAATTAGAAAACTATGCTCAAGTCTGGTTTCATTTTTTAACGAGCTTGAAATCAAAAAATCATGCTCAAAGACCTTTGTTTCATTTTTTAACGAGGTTTCTTCAGAGACACAAAAACTATCATCGAAACCTCTGTTTCATTTTTTAATGAGGTTGCCGCAGAGACGCAAAAACTATCCTCGAAACCTCTGTTTCATTTTTTAACGAGGTTGCCGCAGAGATGCAAAAACTATCCTCGAAACCTCTGTTTCATTTTTTTAATGAGGTTGTCGCAGAGACGCAAAAACTATCCTCGAAACCTCTGTTTCATTTTTTAACGAGGTTGCCGCAAAGACGCAAAAACTATCCTTGAAACCTCTGCTTGATCATGGATTCCAAGAGGACAAAGCTCCGGAATGACACCATGTCAAGGGACAAAACTCAGTCATGGCTTCCAAGAGGTCTTCACTGGAAGGAAGAAACACACTCGGGAAGGACACCATGTCGAGGGTCACGATAGGAGTAAAGAGATCAGGCTCTAACAACCCTATCGAAGAGATCACCATGTAAACTACTGAATCTAAGTCATCAAAAGTCGAAGCCTTGGGCGACAACGCCACATAATTGACCTGTGGTAGGAGTGATACTGTTTGCATATAAGATCCATTTAGGGAGGAAATCTAGTCAGGGTCAATGAATGAAAGTTGATCAACAGTCACAACCCGTCCATCGTGAGGGAAAGATATCACACGAAAAAGAGTAGACACAATAGCTTTCATTGCATAGACATAATCCCGCCCAAGAAGTAAAGTGAAATCCAAAGGATCTTGGACTACCATGACGTCAATAAAGACAATTTTCCCTCCCAAAGTTACAGGAAACTGAGGAAGGGTCCCTAAAGGTTGACTAGTTCTTCTATTAAAAGCCAACAGATTCTGCGTAACCGGTGCAAGTGGAGGACAACCCAAATCTTGCCAAGCAAAAGAGGACAAAATACTAATGGATGCACCTTCATCTATCAGTGTCTGAGGAATGTCCCGACCACAAACCTGCACTGTAATTTGGAAAGGAAAGTGAGAGGGAAGACGAGGTCCAGTTAGCACACCCCAATCAAAACGGATGGCCTCATTACTTGGAGGGGGTCCTACGGGAGAAGGAGGAATACCCCTCGGCATGGGAGATTCTGTATCAACGAGAAAAACATGGGCAATATCGAGTTTACTCTCTAGTGGGAGAGTAGGATTGACCGATGGAGAGAGCAGATCGACCACTTGGGTTTCATTCTCCAGGGGGACAATGGGGTTGACAGGTGGAAATGGATCGACCGCTTGGGTTTCACTCTCTAATGGGAGAGTGGGGTTGACCTAGGATGGGATCGGATCAACCACTTGGTCTACCGGTTCATCCAAAGACGTGACTAGATTGACCACTTGATCAACCAGACTGATCGATAGGGGAACTAGATTGATCATTCCATCAACTATAGGTGGGTTGAGAGAAATCTTGCGATAAGCAGCTGGAAGTTGAGGCTGTGAAACAATCATGTCTTCCAGTAATTTCGAGGCTTCTTCCATATGAGGACAAAGGTGAGTGAGATGAATCCCTTTGCATAACATACATGGGAACTTGACTCTACTTTTCTTCTTCCCAACCGTAACATGACTGGTTGACGGGGGGTCATTAGCATGTTGTTCAGAGGCTAACGACATGGTTTGGCGAGGGCGTGTAGACCATGCTTCTATAACCTTGAATAGACTAGGGCAATCCTTAAGAATATGGCTACCCTTACAAAGCCTGCAAGGGTACTTGGGCTTACAGGTTGTTTGGGTGATCTTGACATCATCAACATTGCCAGCACGAGTAACAGTAACTGGTTGTTTTCCAACATGTTTGACAGTGGTTGGAGGTTTTGACCCTTGTTTATCTTTCTTCTTCTTAATCTTCCTTTTCTTCTTCTTCTTATTCACCAGGATACTAGCTTCAGAACTTTCACTCGACGAAGAAGATGAAATGAAAGGAGACCTTGCAAGCGAAGAAGGCGAAGAAGACCTTAATGGTGAAGAAGGTGAAGGATCAACATGAGGTTGATGCTCTTGGGGGGAAGTGTTTGTGACTGAAGTACTAACTGCATTGGGGATTACCTGAGTGGAAAACAACCATACCGGTAATCCAATGGTGAGACCTGGAAGGTTCAAAGTAGTGATGTGAGGAGGACCAATGTTTCCATAAGAAGGAAAAACAAAAGGTTCCCCTGGAGAAAAGGTTCCTTCATTGGTCATTTTGGGAACTGACGCCATGAAAAACAAAAATCCAATCTAGAGTCCACTAGGGAAAACAAACAACACACGCTAAAAATCTAGGAAGCAAGCAAACAAACAAAACCTTCTCACAATGAACGCACTAGTTGGTGATGAAATCTAATGTCGCGGGAACAAAGTAAGAAGGGGTTGAGATAGAGCGGGTGGAAAAATTACGTTGACGACCTGCTTAACAGACTTACACCCTAGTGAAAGCTCCCACACATAATCGTGGGTATACCCTCCAAGGAGCTCGAGTGAGTTTGGCCAACGTCGATTCCAGGTACCGTGAAGACTTGCCCCTCCACAGTCACCTCTCGTAAAGAACCTAGAGAGATAGGCCACTAAGGTTACCAATTACTACAATGATGCCTGGGGAAACAATCGACAGTCCGATCCACGTGCAAGGGAAGGGTATCTAGCCCGAAATCAACTTGAAAGGCTTCCACTCATCATTGTGGGTATACCTCTCAAGCGACCCCCATAATACACATAATCTCTACACCAAGACCAACAAAGCAGGGTGAGTAACTCTGCTAGTCTCAATGCGACCT
>ML834988.1:13116-40629 GCA_009831015.1 Picea engelmannii
ATGTATCAGGTTGTTATAGAATGTAAGGTATGTTTTCTATGTGTTTTGATGTTCATATCTTGGTAGTTATGGTATATGCTCTAGGCATATATTTTGGTACATGGTTGAGGCATATCATGAATGATATGGCATATGTTTGAGGCACATATTTTGGTACATGGTTGAGGCATATTGTGAATGATATGGTATATGTATGAGGCACACCTTTTGGTACATGGTTGAGGCATATTATGAATGATATGGCATATGTTTGAGGCATATCTTTGGTACATGATTTATGGATATTATAACACATATATCCTGGCTTACGGTTTGAGGCATATGTTGGTGATGTCGGAAATATTGTTTTGGTGATCTTGGTATATGATTTATGTGAGTGGATCTGGTTTTGTTGATGATGATGTGATGATGATGATTTACCATTATCAGTGATAGGTTTATTATCATCAATAGGTTTATTATCAATGACAGTGACAGGTTGAGTATCAGTGATAGTGATAGGTTGATTATCAATGGCAGTGACAAGTTGATTACCTGTAGGAAGGGGCAAGGAAAGGGGATTGTAGACTCCTTCCAGTTGGAGCAGGAGAATACAGGGAGTCGGAGTTTCCTTCAGGTTGGATCCTGTAAATCAGGGGGTTGGAGCCTCCTTCCAGTTGGTGCTGGAGAATACAGGAGTTGGAGCCTCCTTCCAGTTGGTGTTGGAGAATACAGGAGTTGGAGCTTCCTTCAGGTTGGAGCCTGTAAACTAGGGGGTTGAAGCCTCCTTCTAGTTGGATCTGGAGAATTTGGGGTGTTGTATCTTCCTTTAGGTTGGAGCCTATAAATAAGGGGTTGGTGCCTCCTTCCATTTGGTGTTGAATAATTTTCGAAGTTGGTGTTTCCTATGAATGTAATCTTTTGATATATAAGAAACAATTATGTGGTTTTCTCCCATTTGGGTTTCCACATAAAAATATCTTGTACATTATGTATGATACGATGCATTTTTGAATGGTATTGTTTATGGTTATATGTTCATGACACGTTAAATGCAATCATAAGTGAATGGAATTGTTTATAAGTTAATGTTTACATATGTTGTGATTAAAAATGGTAAGAAGTGTCCAATATTGATTCACCCTACTCTCGGTATTGGTGAATATTCCAATAGGATCATGCCAAATAAATTACTTTAAATGTGCACAGCAGTAGCTAAGCATATATATCAATATTCAACTACATAAATGGAAATTTAGATGAATCATTCTACTCACAACAAGCAGTGTTAACAAAAATAACTCAGAGTAAAATGCACAACAACTATATCAGCATTTGGCATAATTCAACATAGCAAATAAAAACACGTATCTTATGAAATATGTAGCTCGTTATAGAGGATAGACGTTCCTCTCAACCATAGACTCGTCATTTCAGTTCTCAATAGAAATCTACCCCTGATTTGGGGCTATGAATCCACAATAGATGGTGGTCTCTAAGGATAGCTAAAGTCCCCCTCTTAACAGTCAAATTTCCACAACTGATTCCAATCCACCGACTCTCTTCCCCATAAACTACACAACCCAGATATGGGATCCCCCTTCACTACTCACGGTCTCTCAAGACTTCCCACTCCCCTCTAGGGATTCAAACATAGGTTGTATAGGAAATATCTTTGTTGGGACCTCGGGAATTCTATAGTTGCAACAGGAACTCTCATAGCAGCAAAAAACTTGCTTCTTTTACAAATTTGTAACAAAATATTACTTGCAGGCACACAGCCTCTCTTCCCATGAAATTAAAGTTTCAAATAACTACCATACATGCCCACTATGGTTGCCTTCAAGCTTCACCACTTAGGACTCTCTTGTTGTCTAAAAATCTCCATGTAAAAACTGCTCTTCATGCAAAAATGTGAAGGTATAATTCTGCCCCCTCTACTCATATGAATTTTCTTCTCTTTCTCTTTCTTGCTTGCTTGACTTACACTCTTCCCCAAGCTAATTGTACTCATCCCCCATGCTCTCAATAACTATGGGATGTGATTTCTCACACCCACCCTCTTACAAAAATTCAATGATTGGATTTCGGAACACTCAATCAAAAAATGGAAGGTTCATAGTAAGGATAATTTAGAAAGAAAAAGGGGTTTGGGTTTAATAGACATGGGTAAGCTCTCCCCCTTCGACCCCTTCCCTCTCTTATGGAAACTAAGCCCCCAAATCTTCGTCCTTGTCCATTTGTAGTTTGTTATAATGTTTATTTATTATATTCAATTTACATCATTTTCATATTACATCGCTAGGCCCACGGCCATACATCACATTTACAATACACATCATTGGTCCAGGGTTTGAAAATGGGGATGTTACATACTCAAATTTATTTTTCCTTCTTCTACCATGTTTGCTTGGCTTACACTCTTTGATCCAAAATGGATCCAGGAAGGCTTAAAAATCAAAGTTATCAGAATCGTATGAAACTAGCGTCATTGCATCTGGCGTGTCGTGTTGATTTCGGCCATATAATTGTTTTCACAAATGGACGTCGTATGTGAAATATATCACGTTCTAACCGATTTCCCAAACAGGCAAAAAGTCAAAATAGTCAAAGTCAATAGGCCATACTGTCGACATCAGCAGTACGACCAGTGACATTATGATGACGTGTCATCACCAGGAGGTGACACATGTCACTTGAATTTGACATTTTCGGGATGAGTTGGACCAGTACAGATTTGACGCGTTGCACCGTACGGATGACACGTGGCAGTCTGTATATGATGTGGCCCAATGGCAGGCTGACACATGGTAGTACGAACAATAGGTGGTTATACAAAAGTTGATGTGGCAGGGTGACTAGGTTGTATGGAAGCTGATGTGGCAAGGTGACTAGGTTGTATAGATGTTGACGTGGCAGGGTGACTGGGATGTACGGATGTTGATGTGGAAGCTGACTGGGAAGGTGATTGGGTTGTACGATGGTGATGTGGAATCTAACTGTGCACTGACTGGACATTGATTGTATGGTATGTATGAATCACGGGGCAACACGTGGCCCAATCAGAGGACACCACGTGGCACCCCGGATTTAGCCAATGTTGGTTGGGTCAAAAAAAATTGTTATCCGCAAGTTTCGAACCCCCAACCTCCACTGGAACCAACGGACTAAAATCCCTAGGCTAACCATCTCTTCCATATGTGTTCCTTGTTATTAAAATGGCAAAAATATATATAAGATTTTGTGGTCGGCGGATTTGTGGGGATAGCGCTCGGTTGGCAGCGCTAGCCCCGTCGACCAAGGCACGTGACCAGGGCTACAACAGTTGGAGCGCATGGAGATAAGGATTAGGGAACATGGGGTATGCCATACGACCAGGTTTTGGGAGCTATTCCAGAGTTTGGGGCATGAGGGGTAAGGATCTGGCCACATGGCCATACCCATAGGACCAGGACCTAAGACCAGGGGTTAAAGACCAGTGCACCATCCCAGCCCGAGGCCATATGGCAGATCCCATATGACCACAAGTCGTGGAATAGAGGGTTGTGCCCGGTATTATTTCCAATTTTTTATTTTCACCTTATATTATGATTTTTTGTGTTGATTTAGCCTATTTTTAATGGATTTTAGCAAATATTGGGGGATCTAGAGCCCGATTTGAAGCCAGATATTGGGAGGAAGTTGGGAGATTGATACCAAATCCAAATATATATAAACCATGGGTTCTTAGCAGCATTAGAGAGGTTCATAACAGGAGAAATGTTGAGGAATTTGAAAGACAAAGCCATTTTTATGCAAGGAAGCTATTTGAGAAAGGAACTTTGCGGGCCAATTTCGGGAGCTACGCTCAGCCTTTTGCAGTGTCGTCAGTTGTGTTGGATTATTGAGGTTGAGAAGAACACAGAAAGACTAGTTTGTAATCCTTTTGACACTTTTTTTATGTACTTTTGAAACATTGAAGAGAAATAAGAAAGCCTCACCCACTGAGACAAAGGCCCGGAGACGTAGGCAATCTTGTCGAACTTCATTAACAACTTTGTTGTTATGGTTTGTGGTTCTTTGTGCTTACATTTTGATCTGCATTTCTTATTGTGGCTGCTATAATATCTCATTAATTTCTTCTTATTTCATCAATTCCTGGTTGGTAAAGAACTCGTGCTTAAAACTTAACCAAGTCTTTAAACGATCATTACAGATCACTCTTCCCCAAGAAGATCACACTCAACCCATGATTTTATAATTGAGTGGGCTGACTTTATCACCCAACCTATTACATGAATTCAATGATAGAGTGCTTAATAATTCAAAGGTATAAATAGTTAAATGGAAAACTGATAATAAATGTGGTTTAAGACTCAAGGCATGTGGAAACCCTTCAAAACCACCATTAATCCCCCTCTCTTGCGAAATCATAGCCCCCCATTACTCCAGTCCTTACATGTGTGCAATCGATGGTGTATTTCATTTTATTATTTTTCAATGTACAATGTTTACATATTACATTGTTTGGCCCCCGTCCATTCATAATATTTACAAATATAGAATGCTACATCGAGAATCAAAATTGGGGTGTTACATCTATGTGGAAAATTACCAATACCACTCCGACAATTGTCAGAAGCAAAGATGTAGGTAAAACAGTGGTTCACGTAAGCAAATAGCACTTGCCTAGAAAATTAAATTAGCTTACATGTGATTGTGCTTTCAATTAAACTATCATTATTTGAAAGGAATGCATAGAATGTTATGGTATATTTTTGGTTGGTTTTTTATTTAGTGTTTCAGGTTGATGCTTATAAGATAGAGGAAGAAAGATTCCATATCATATTGTATTGCTTCAAGCGGTGCTAACACATCCAACGAAGGTTGTGGACTCTATTCACATTAATACTTCAAATAGTATCTCCTTTGATTATTCTTAACGAAAATGGGTATTTAAAATGTAGATTTTAAATCTACATTTTTAATGGAGGAAATCATAGGTATGTAGCCCTTATCGTTTTAAACTAAAATGGGTGAAAATATTTACTTAAAGTTTTTTGTTTTTAATGGATTTTTCCACTTGTATACAAAAAAAAAAATTAACATGAGCGAAAATTTACAAAATATTAACATGCGTGAGAATCTGCAAAAGATTAATATGGGTGAAAGATATGGTGGAAGTAGAGGGATTGAAACATCCAATTATGGATGCTACCTGTGTCCACATTCTTTATCTTTCATTAATTTAAATTGGTTTTTACATTAATTATTCTAATTCTTTTCATTATGTTGTTCTTGATTCTTTGTTATTTCATAATAATTTATTGTCTTTTTTTCTCATTTCACAACATTTATTTTTGAATATTTGCCCTATATATTTTTAATTAGGAACTTTTTTCTATCTTTTTAGCTTTATTTGTCCCTGATGATGGGTGGAATGTTGACTCAAAACGTTGGACATTTCTAAATATTTAACATAGTTTAACTCCAAAAAGTTCTAACATATTATATAAATTTGTTAAATATTCATAAATATTTGATGTTAGGTTAAAGTTGATGGTTTATTGAGTATTAACTTGCTATTGTTTATTTATTTTGTTCTTTTAAAAGTATTGTTAAATATTATACAAAATAGTAGTTTTGTTAGTTAATGTGTTGAAGGTATTTTTAAGGGAGGGATTTTCCACAAAATTTAGTCATCTTAAGCCACTAGAATTAGAAACCATCTATATACCTTTGTTATTAGACATTGTTCGTTTCTCAGTTGGTCCTCCTCCAAAGTCACTGCCATTCCATTTATTCCATCTTTATCTTTATTTTGATCTTCAATCTCCCATTAATTCTTCTATAATCATTTCTAATTCAGGCACTTCTTAAAAGCTACAGAGGAGATTGTCTAAGTTAAGCCTTTCTTCTATAGGATTTGTGGGTTGTATACCCAAATTATTGTGCAGCCTCAGTGATTTGAGTGCTTTTGCACTAGATGATAACAGGGTCAACAAATCCATTACTTCATATTTGGGGGAACTATAGTACTTGTTTCAGATGAATTTGAGGAACAATTTTTTGAGTGATACCTTTCTCTGCTGACATTGTGAAGAAAAAAGTTACCAACTTAACGAAACCGATGACCTCAAAATGAGAACTCTAACCCTTAAAACCCATATTTTTGCATAAAAAAACATGAAAATCAACCCCCAAATATAAAAGTGGTTGCTCAAAAGCCTTCAAAACTCATATAGTTGCTCAGAAAAACCTTAGAATCAACACATAAATCAAAAAGTGATGCTATCTAAAGAAAAATGTTTTTTTTTTTCTAAATGTTAAAATTATACCTCATTACCACCTAATTGAAATTATGACATTGACAAAGAGATCCCTATGCAAATAAAAAACCCTAAATTGAATACTAAATTTATTTACTAACTTTTTTTAATTTACATCAAAAAAAATAAAGAAATAGAAAAGAGAAAATCTTTGCAAAGAATTTTTTTTTAATGAAGCAAAAAAGACATTTAAAAATGTATATTCAAAACCCAAATTTAAAAAAAAAAAAAAATTTGAAAAAATAAAATAACTAAAAAGAAATGAAACAAACTTTAAAATTTCCCAAAAAACAATAATTTAAATAAAAATAATTTTGTATAAAAAATAATCATAAAAAAAACTAGAAACCCAACCAAAAAAAACTCCAAAAATGTTAAAAAAATAAACAAAATTCAAAACTATTTAAAAGAAAATCGAAAAATAAAAAATATTAAAAAAACAACCTAAAACTTTAAAAATTAAAATAAAAAACCAAAAATTTAAAAATATATATATTATATTTTGAAAACAATTTTTAAACAAGTGTTGCATGGCAGCGTAGTCCCTGCCAAATAATAAACTAAGTTGTCATGTTGTATATGTCCACTCATTTGTTGTCTTTGTTAGAGGGCTAGTGGCCACAGAACTATGTCATTTATAAAGTCACACATGTTGGTTTTATTATCATGTCACCCAAAATTTAAAAGCAAGAGAGTGAAAATCCTTGTAAGCCATAGGTGTTATTATAATGTCCAAGAGATACTTGTTTTAGTCAACCAATTTATACATCCTACATGAAATCTTAGTCCATCATTTTGTCACATTCCTTGCTTTTATTTATTTGAAGGAGTAATGAAAGCATGGTGTTTTCCAGGTGTATAAGATTGTGATTAACGTTAATCAAAGAATAAGAGTATGGTACGGCTATCATGTTATAGTGTTGCGTCAACATAATTGTTTTCTAAAATTCTCTTTCTCTGCATCGCTTTCTCTTCTATCTATGTACAGGCAACAAGGGAATTTTTATGTGTTGAATGGGTGTCGAAACCCTATAAGCATTGATGATTGGCATAGAAAGATTAGAGATCAGAGTGTAAATTGAGAGATGATGAAGAAATCAAAATGAATTACAAACCAGATCGAGTAGCAACTAAGTTGAATTTAGGCAGTTTCGTTGTACTTGGATATTTGACTATCCGGATCCGGACTTTGTTAAAAGTCCATTGAAAAATGATTTTCAGATGCCTGCGACCTGGATGGAAGGTTCCTATGTTAGAAGGTCTCGGTTAAATTCTGAACTATCAATATTATCTTAATATAGGATCTAGTGTTAAAGTGATTAAAGTTAGAGACGGATGTCCAAACCGTAGATGAGTGGTTCCACTTTCCATATTTCGGCATTTGATAAAGCTAACGAGGATTGGGTATGAGTTAAAGTTTATTGAGAATTGAGCCTCTAGACTTTAGGAAAGGTTCCAAGCCATATTTGTTCTTGTGTGATAAATACAACCAACATCCACTAGTTGGATCGTAGACCCCACAACCCATACAACATTACAACTCAACAAAATAATGAAGGTTAAGTTATAGAAAGGTGTGCCATTGTGAAGTGGATCATGTGACATGGCACCCAGATCTCGTCTTAATGATTAAGTGGATTTTTTGAAACATTTGGATATTTGGATCTCTGGATCCTCCGGATCCAGGATTCTAAATAAAAGGTCATTTGGATTATTTCCATGTCCAATAGAGTCCAACATCCATATTTTGTATTTCTAGATCTTCCACATCCAGAACAGAGCCTTTCGAGAAAGGTATGTGTCTGGAGGTTTATGCTAGCTCGACATCCTAGATTTTGGGGTTCCGCATTTGAGTTCCACTCCATAAATGTTGGATTGGTTCAACCAAAGGCTCAACAGAGTTTTATAGAATAATTTAGAATTTCAGCTTTCCAAGGTTTGAAGATATCAATATTT
This sequence comes from Picea engelmannii, assembly GCA_009831015.1. Taxonomy (NCBI): domain Eukaryota; kingdom Viridiplantae; phylum Streptophyta; class Pinopsida; order Pinales; family Pinaceae; genus Picea; species Picea engelmannii. The sequence continues at coordinate 21,360 of ML834988.1, forward strand.
TCTAAGGTAAAGAGATCGCTACCACTTATCAAAACATGCTCGACAAAATTTTATGTTGGAATCTAACACCCTATCACAAATTATCCTTGCATCCAAAATGGAAGGAGTGAAAGCTGCAGATGTCGTAGTAGAGTAGATTTTTTTTAAATGGAAGTATTGGGCACAAACAAAAAACCTAATCATGCATATTTAATTATGGATTAAAGAGCCTATTAAATTCTTGTAGAAAGAGGTTCAATTCATCTATCAATAGTTGTATAAACAAATGATTTAAAAAAAAAATTTAAATATAAAATTCAATAAAAAATATTAAACATTGAAAAACACCATAAATTTGTACTCAACGTGTTAAATAATATGTAGTCACGAAAAATGATTTAAACTTTTTTTGAAATTACAAAATTCAATCAAACAATGTTAAACATTAGAAAATAGCATAAATTTGTAGTCAACATGTTAACTAATGTGTATTCAATGGGAAAAATCATCATTGTAATCCCCTTGGCATGTACTAATAAAACATTTTTCATAAACAATACTATGAAATTGAGTACAATTGGATAGTTTCTTTGTCTTTCCATTTTACAAAATCTCTCTAATGTCATTTTTTTCCTATTTATGACCAAAATCTATTTATCCCACAATAAAAATGAGAGGAAGATATCCACTTCATGTCACAGCACTTCAAATATGCAAATAGGTTTGATTTCATAATAAAAAAAACTATCTGTCATCTCTAGGATTCATGTGACAGCACTTCAGATCATTCATGTTTCTTGGTGGTCATATAAGAATCTATCATCATATAAGAATCTCACCAGAAGGGAGGATTCAAGTTTCTTGGTGGTCACTCCTCCCTTATGGTGAGATTCTTTTATGATGATAGATTTTTGTTTCTTATTGAAAAAGAAACTGGATGGGGGAATATATTCGGGCGAGATAGGAGTGATTTCATTTAGATGGATGAATTTGGAACTGGGAACCTCAAAACTAGTTGATAAAGGAGTTACTAAGGCAATAGGGGAAATAATTGCAGTAGACTTTTCTGAACTAGTAAGACTACGAGTAACAGTGGTAGTAACTGGTGATGAAGGGGGAGAAGCATGATCATCTTTCATGAAGGCTTCAAGGGAAGATAATAACTCTTGATCATTTAGGCATGGCATTGATTCTTTTATATGTTTAAATAACACATCTTTATTGTTCAATACTTGTTCAGTTTTTTCGTCAGTGGAGCTACTTCATTGGGGTTATGTGGATCTAATTTCATGTGAAGATGGAATGGGATTTGACTCTCCTTGCAAAATCTTAGGCAAGTTGTTCCTTATATGGTTTTGAAAGCTCCGGAAAGCATCTTGTTGGTTAGGAGGCAGAGACTGAAATTTGTTTTTGACTTCTTCATAGGATCTAGCTCCTCGAAAAACATTGTCGTAAGGGGAGTCTTCGTGTATATATATTTTCATGTTGAATTGGGCCAAATGATTCTCTACTATTCTGTGAGGATCATGTTTTTTGAATTCAATGTCAACTAATTTGACATCTTCTAAGGTTGTAGCCTCAAATTTTGAATGACCAAAATCTAACAATGTAAACATGCCAACCTGCATTGGAAAAGATGGCCATACCTTTTTCTAAGCCACTTTCAGTCTTTGGCGATTCCTCCTGCAACTGTTTGGTATGCCACTTCTCTGCAAACCATCCTATCGGGCAAGAATTTTGGAAGGGCATGGGGATAAACAAAGCAGTCGAACACTCTGATGTAAGAGAAGTTTTGTTCAATGTACCAGTCTGCAATTGTCCCTCGGTTCCCCATAATATGATCTGAAATCTTGGGCAAAGGGTGATCATAGATAGCTACATGAAGCGGTACCACTACATTGTGACATATCTCATAAAATAAATATTTAGCATTTTCTTCCCATAGTTTGGAGTGGTAGAAATGTATAAGCTCGGAACTAGTCGAGGTCCAGCTCCAGTTCATCAAGGGAAATGGAGTCATGAAGCAAATGGCATCCATGATGTAGGCAGACATGTAAAAAGGATCATGTTGGCCTTTTGATTTCAACGATCTGTACTCAGCAACCTCCTTATCTAGGTTATCCAACAATATTTTTTCCCAGTTGAAAGTATAACCTTTAGCCACTTCATTGATTATAGACACCCATTCAACTATGAAATGTGTCGGGTTTTTCCTTCCAAATAGTTGGCAGAGCATCATGGAAAAATATAAAATATGAGCATCTAAGGATGTTGTGGAATATATACCATGAGCGTCAGATTTAAATTTGGATGGATTTCCCCACCATGTATTGATTATGTCATGACTAGTTCTGACATATTGAGTGCATTCTTTCCTTTCAAAATCCAAAATAAATGTTGCATTATATATGTATTTGAGTCTAGAATATAGTTTATACATTAATTGTATGTCCTTCAGACGAAAGGAGCCAATGGAGGTGTTATGGTAACTGATAATGCTTCTGGTTTGAATGTCAACGTGCTCCAGAGCCCAGCTTATCATGTCATTGTAGGGTATTATCTTTGGTCGAGTAGCAATCATGTGCAGTTTAGACTGAGCTATCAACCTGAGCTTGGTTGAGAACGACTCATCTTCTTCTTCCGCTAAATCATCTGGAGAGAAAATAATCTCATGTTCCAATATATCGTAGACATGTTTCCAAGACTTGATGGTGTCTGTAATTCGTGAAGTGGTGTTGAAGAGAATATCTGTGTTTGGGTTGGAATCATTTGTCAATGCATATTGCTTCTTCCCTGGTTTGTGTGGCACCATAATTCTCAGATAAATGAAATTAACCTTACTGTGATAAGAGTATCTTGTAAGCTCTCAATTACTAAATGGAAAACTCTAATTGAAAATGGTAGAATGACTTGAGATTTGAAATGTGTTTATTCATAAAGTCTATCAATCTTTGTATTGATCTACTAACAAGGTGATTATTAAAAATCTATGTAATTTATTAACTGGTGATTGTGAAAATATTTAACCTTAGCGAGTTATAAATGTCATTAATACTTTAGTGGTTCAGTTTTTGTAGGTTCTAAATGTAAGAAGAGACAAATCTGCAGAAGGTGGAATTGCGGGAGCAACTAATCGTTAACTAATAACTTTTATCTTTTAATTAATAATTATTTAAAAATCCGTTATCCTTAAGTACTTCATAACTTTGGTATTCGAGGGTTTTGAATGAAGGATGATAAAAGTTCTCTGAAGACGGAATTCCTAGAGTAAATATTTGAACCGTTATAGGTATTTCAAGGCCTCAGAACCCTGGAGTTTCGGAACCCTCGGCGGTCCGGAAAGAATTATTTTTTTTATTTTCTGAAGGGCAATCTCCTAGAGTGATGTGGCAGTGATGACGTGATTTTTAGTGACATTTCAATAAATATGGATGACATGTTTCACCTGAAAATGTGTGAATAAGCTAACAGGAATGTTTAAAACAAGTGTCAGGTGCCAGCCCAAGAAAAAATTTAATGACACGTGTGCTATAACTCATTTGTAGACCCTTTTAAATATTATCGCAAGGAACTGTCTTCGGGACTTCGGAACTTCATAGATTCGGGGTTTTTGTTGTTTAGATGCCTTGAAACTTTCGAAGCGCGAAGTCCCAAAGTGACCATTGAAGGTTTTCTTTTAAAATTTGGGCAGGTTTATAATGTGGAGAACACGAGAGTCGTTTGATAAAATTTAATGGAATTCATCAACAGATGATATTGTAAGCGCCTTATTAATATTAATACATAACAATCATGGATTTATTTAATTGAAAATCAATTCCCTAATTTTTTTGGTGAAATTTTATTTTTAAGAGGTAAAAACAAAAGATTTTAAAATTTAAAAGTTTAAAATCCTAAAGTGTTCTAACATCTTCAATTATCTTACAAGATGAAGAAGATATTCTAATATTGGGCACTCGGGGTGTCATCCTTAGACATATCAGCAAACTTTCCATTTAGGTTACAAAGAATCATTTTTACAAGATGAGGTCCAGATATGGAAATGGTGATGGAAGATGCTTTGGAAAATCCAAAGTCCAGCATAAAACTAACACCTATATGTGGGTTCAGATCAATGGCACCTGCGCATTCGGAGTTTCAAAATCACACAGGATTTAAGAACAAGTAGCAACTTGTGAAGCCCCAAATAGCCGAAGTGTCATAGATCCGAATGCATGAAGTGCCACGTCACTTCGGACCTGTACCACTCCAGGAGTTTTCAATGTAGAATAGGTCAAAATCGTCGAACACTAAAGATATATAGTCAATAACTCCCAATATACTTAATGATAAGATACATTAATCTTGGGTTAATTGGAAATAAACATGGTTAATGACTTCAGGCTCGTACCAATACGGGATTTATACAAACTTTGCATAGAGAAACTCCCGAAGGGCGAAGTGCCAGAGGCACGTGGAAATCATCCGAAAAGGAAACATGGCATCAACCAGTAAAGACACGTGACATCATGTGACATGAGGCGGACACATCAATCTGGGCCCGTACTACTCTGGGAATTATACAAGCCCCGCATTCAGAAACCTATGTAGCCCTAAGCATAGGAGAGACGTGGCATCAATTCGTTGCCAACACGTGTCATAAAACTATGGAAAATATGTGGCATCCATCAGTTAGGGGACATGGCGCTCATATAGAGCATGACATGTGGCACTCATTTAAAGGATATCTTGTGTTCATCATCTGTACTATTTCAAGTGACACGTGGCACATATTCTTTATGTGACACGTCAGCCTTTTGACGTGTCTTATAACTCATTTGTAGACCCTTTTAAATATTATCGCGAGGAATTGTCTTTGGGAGTTTGGAACTTTGTAGATTCAGAGTTTTTGTTGTTTAGATTCCTTGAAACTCCGGAAGCGCAAAGTCTCAAAGTGATCGTTGAAGGTTTTCTTTTAAAATTCGAGCAGGTTTATAATGCAGAGAACACGAGAGTCGTCTGATCAAATTTAATGGAATTCATCAACGAACGATATTGTAAGCGCCTTATTAATATTAATACATAATGATCATGGATTTATTTAATTGAAAAGCAATTCCCTAATTGTTTTTGGTGAATTTTTATTTTTAAGAGGTAAAAAATATATATTTTAAAATTCAAAAGTTTAAAATCCTAAAGTGTTCTAACATCTTCAATTATCTTACAAGATGATGAAGATATTCTAATATTGGGCACTTTGGCTATCATCCTTAGACATATCAGTCAAATGTCCATTTAGGTTACAAAGAATCATTTTTACAAGATGTGGTCTAGATGTGGAAATGTTGATAGAATATGATTTGGAAAACCCAAAGTCCATCATAAAACTAAGACCTATATGTGGGTTCATATCAACGGTAGCTGGGCATTCGGAGTTTCAAAATCATGTAGGTTTTAAGAATAAGAACAAGCAGCAACTTGCAAAGCCCCAAATAGCTAAGTGTGGCAGATCCGAATGCACGAAGAGCCACGTCACTTTGGGCATGTACTACTCCGGGATTTTTCAATCCAGAATAGATCGAAATCGTCGAACGTCAAAGAGCCGGAGTCAAGAACTTACGAGATAGTTAATGATAAGATACATTGATCTTGGGTTAATTGGAAATAAACATGGTTAATGACTCTGAGCCCATACCAGTCTGGGATTTATACAAGCTCTGCATAGAGAAACTCCCGAAGAGAGAAGTTCCAAAGGCACATGGTAGTCATGCATGAAGAACACGTGGAATCAACCAATAGAGACATGTGACATCATGTGATGTGAGGTAGACACATCAGTCTGGGCCCGTACTACTCTAGGAGTTATAGAAGCTCTGCATTCAGAAACCTCCGAAGCCCTAAGTACCGGAGAGACGTGGCATCAATTCATTGTCGACATGTGTCATAAAATTGTCGCAAATATGTGGCGTACATCAGTCAGGGGACATGGCGCTCATATAGACAATGACGCGTGGCACTCGTTTAAATCATATATTGTGTTGGTCATCTGTATTGTTTCAAGTGACACGTGGCACATATTTTTTATGCGACACACCAGCCTTTTAATGTGTCCTATAACTCATTTGTAGACCCTTTTAAATATTATTGCAACGAACTGTCTTCGGGACTTCAGAACTTTGTAGATTCGGGGTTTTTGTTGTTTAGATGCCTTGAAACTCCCAAAGCGCGAAGTCCCGAAGTGACCATTGAAGGTTTTCTTTTAAAATTTGGGCAGGTTTATAAAGCGGAGAACGCAAGAGCCATTTGATTAAATTTAATGGAATTCATCAACGAATGATAGTGTAAGTGCCTTATTAATACATAATGATCATGGATTTATTTAATTGAAAAACAATTCCCTAAGATTTTTTGGTGAATTTTTATTTTTAAGAGGTAAAAACAAAAGATTTTAAAATTGAAAAGTTTAAAATCCTAAATTTTTCTAACAGCTTCAATTATCTTACAAGATGAAGAAGATATTTTAAGATTGGGTACTCGGGATGTCATCCTTAGACATATCATTCAATTGTTCATTTTTACAAGACAAGGTCCAGATGTGGAAATGGTGATGGAAGATGCTTTGGAAAACCCAAAGTCCATAATAAAACTAACACATATATGTGGGTTCAGATCAACGGCACATGCGCATTTGGAGTTTCAAAATCGTGCAGGTTTTAAAAACAAGAGGCAACTTAAGATGTATTTAAAAGTGTCATTGATCTTTGGCATTGGCAATTAATTGTGGGTTATAATTTTCACTTGTTGCCAAATCATCATTTTCTAGTGCAATATTTTATCCACATACTCGTTTTGTATTGTGTTTGTATCATTAAAAAGAGTGTGAGCAAATGCAAACACAAACTATGACTTGAGTTTTGGCTCTAACTATGTATAATTGATTTACAAGCCTTATTGATTTTTTCCCTTTGTAAATAACAATGGGTTAGCATAATGTTGCATTCTTACTGTGACAATGCCTTAAAAAAACTAAAATAACCAACATTTTTTCCCAATTCAAGATCCACACAAAAAAAAAAAAAATTGATCTCATAATATTCGCCTCTGTCAATTTGATAATATGGAGATTGATTCGGTAGATCGAACTATCAATCACTTCAAGCGACTGGGGTGCATCTAGGGTACATGTCAGAAAATCTAATGATTTGATGAAGATTTGTTTGTATTGCAACCTGTGAGAGTAATTGTGTTTTTGATACATTGTTTAATGCGTTGAAACATTATTTTAAGTATTAAACTTCTTGCACCAGATTATTCATTGAATGGTTTCTTGTTTCCCTTTGTTTTTACCTTTATTATGTCACTTGTCTATCATTGGTGCAACAGTAGCCAAGGAAAACCATCATACATATCATCTTGACAATCTCAACATGCTCTTGTCTTGGTGAACCAAACCTCTAACTGATCAACAAATTGAAAAGAATGAGCATTCCAAACTTGTGGTGGCCTAGCTCTGTGCTATAGCAGTCAGGTGCAGACTTTAGGACCAAGAGAAACTATGAAGTTCTTTAGACAACTCTACAGGCACTTCAATCAAAGAAAAGAGAAATTGATTCATACCTATAGTTTCCAGGATGTGTTTGCATAAGAGAAGCGTCGAAAAGCTAAAGAGAAATCAATGGAGGGTTGTTGAAATAAAGTTTGCATACTGACAACTTGAGCGTAAGTATAACAATGACGAACTTGAATTTTAATTTTGTGTGGTTGATAGAATATTTCCATTTGACTTCAGCTAGCATATATCTTCTTCTTTTTTTCAAAATATTTCCAAAAAATAATTTTGGTAATTTCATTAATCAAGCAAACTAGTTAAATGAACTACATATTACATTTGTTCCACAGATTCTGCATTAAAAAGAAAGGCAAGTCCTATGTATTCCTTAAGATCATAGAAAAATCATTAATATTATGAATATATTATCCAATCATAATCCAAAAGCCAAGCCCAAGAGAACCTTCAACTACAACTGATCAAAATTCTGGCAAACACAACACAGGAAAAAAATAGCAAAGATTGGGCATTGTATCCCCTCTATAACCAAACTCCCAAATGGGCACCAAGGAATTCGTTGATTACTATATTAGTATGAACCAATATCACAATGAACATTTTCTTCTGATATTACTATGAACCAAGATCATGTTGACCTGAGAATGTTCTAACATTACTAGTTCTGGAAAACATTGTCTGCGTTTAACTTAATGGAGTTTGAACAATGCAAAATTTGAAATATTATTGAAAATGCCTAATGGTTCTATTCAGGAGAGAAATCCATTTTGACACCTGAAACGATGGACCTGATTTATTCACAATTGGGTACTTTGTATGAGGTTTTTCATCATGCTTCTCATTCATGGACTCAACAATTTTATGCGTCTCCAGATCACTTTATCATGGTAGTGCAAAAATTTATTCATATCTTGATTGGATAACATGGATAGAGACAGATGACATTGTTTCGTCTCTTGTCAACACATGATATGTAATTTCTTTTTTTGGTTAAGTCGATAGCCAGCATGGCATTGTCCTCATTTAAGGTAAATTTTCTATGGACGCAGAAGTCACGTAGCATGTAGATAGTCTTTGATTTTTTCTGCAGGTATATTTCATATGGAAATTATGTCAACCCAGGAAGCACATATTGTAATAAAATTTATCTAACTGTACAGTGTACAATTGTGTTGTTGAGGGTTCGGATGACAGTGTTTACATAATGACTGTATATGTAAGGGATTTTACACCGCTTCGTAGACAATCAATTGTGTCATCATTTATGAACGCAGAGGTAGAAGCAGGAGAATTGCAATTAGAACATATAGGCTCGAAGGGGGTCAAGTAGGCATTTGCTACAACTAGAACACCCTCAACCTGCACACATGAGCATAGTAGTTAATATATTGAACAATATAATATATATGTGTACAACAAAAAAGATGCACAAAACTGTTGAAGGCATTTTTTGTGTGTACAAATTGTTGGTGGAGGTGTATATGTATACGTATAACAGTTGTGAAGCTAGTTAGTTTCTTGAGATCATGTACTACGTCTATTCACAATTCTATTACAAATGTTGTTTGGGTTGTGTGAAAGAACATTTCTTTAACATCTCTTTTCTTCATTATATTTTTGAACAACATAATTGGAAATTGTCCTTTATGCAATTGTTGTTCCATTGAGGAAAATAAATTTGCATAGGTGTCGAACAATTGTAGTTGCACCATGGAATAGTTTAATAGTTGTGTAAGATGTCTAAGATATATGAGCATGTCAAAGAAAAGAACAAAAAAAAGGGTATGGAAAAAAGTACCATTGCCTTTTCGTTGTCTGAGTTTCCGTCTTTTATATGGAGATATGTTGCGAGCCAACTTCTCTTGCAAATGTGACAGCTGCACCAATGGTTCCAATTGGGTAAATGTTGTTGTTCTCTACAAATTGGTTGATTGTTGTGTCCGGTACGAAATGGTATTCCGAGCAAACCGCGGGAATTTTTTCGACAACACTTGTTTCATTGAGCAATATAATCTGATCACAATCACCACGGTCATATACTATTTTCGGTAATATATTGAAATTTGTAATGGATATCCCATTACCTGGCAAGATCTTCTCTGCATGTTTTTGGACAAGTTGTATAGGGAGAGTCAGTGTAACTGTCATCATGACTTTGTTGTCCGTCATGTCTGCACGGATAATGCATCTACTTTTGTTTGTCTTGTCTACGTAGGTGTTATACACGACCATTATGTCTCCGATGAAAAGTTGTCCAGTTCGACGGTTGTTCAAGCCTTCTATTGATAGTATATTGGGTGGTATAAGTTTAGACTTGGTGACATTTTTTTGAACAGGAAAAGTAAAGTGAGTGGAAGTATGTATATCTTTTTCTTTTTTTTTGCATCAATGTACAAGTAGATGCACAATTTGGATAAAGTATGCAGGTTAGAGTTTTGTAACCATACCTCTTAGTCTCTGGACCTTTCACTATGTTGGGAGTTTCACTTGTACTCATCGATACTTCTTGTGAACTAAAAAACATGTGTTGTAGATGACATAAACATATTTACCATAGCATAGATGAATAAATAACTGGGGATATTTCTTTCCTAAACATAGCAAGAGCATAATCTATGAATCTTTACCTTTGGCCTTGTCATTGTGTTGATGTTTGCGATGATTGACTATTCATGCCCATGTCACTTGTCCAACTTTTTTTGATGCAAACATGTGTACATCGAACATGACAACAACTAAATATGCATATGCATTGTATATTGTTCATAATTGATATGGATGTACATTAAGCACATGCATTGTGTTTGATTTACTATTACTATTGGTATACCTTTTGGAAGATTGTACTTTAGCTTCCTTTGTTGTGGAACATACGATTTCATCATCTTGTTCAATTAGTCAATTTTTTTTCAATGTAGCAATGCAGAGAATACAATGGACATGAAGCTAAGTTGCCATGTAGTAACACATGTAAAAAGATCAAATACAATTTTATTTATTTCAATGTAGCAGCACAGAAAATACAATTGACATGAAGATAAGTTAATATGTAGGAAGATATGTAGTATCTACATATAATAAAAAAATGAGTTGCAAATCAATAGAATAAATATACACAGAATAAATGAAATACAAAGCAATGGAATATGGAATATGGGTAGAAGCATGCACCTTCGTATGTCTTCTTCTACATTTATGGTTAAGATTTATTTGTCTTGTCCAGTTATTTTGTTTGTTTCAATGAAAGAAAGTACAAAATACAATGAACAAGAATGTAAGTTGGTATGTAAGGAAAAACAAGGAATATGTACATATAGTAAATTAGAATCAAAGGATAGAGTAACATATAGTGTTAGAAGCATGTACCTTTGTTTTTCTTGATCCATGTTTGTGGTTATATAGAATCCTTTCTGTCCAAAATCTATTACAAACCAGAAAAAATTAAGAAGTTGGATGATCCTAGCTGAATAATTTGGTTTTGTGCAACAAGTTAACCAGATATGCTTTGAAACATGGAAATACGATTGATGTATATTTCATAATTCAAGTACAATACAAATTGTATCATGATCATACCAGTATGTGTCTAAGATAAAGGGGGTGTATTGTGAAATGGGAACATTTGACCATACATGGTCAATAAGTGTGTTTTGCACATGGTTTTTCTTATCCAAAATAAAGCGGAGACTGTAATTGCACATGTAGTTTTCCAATTCTTTTGTTCTGAAACTATTTTGTAGCATGTTAATATTGAAGTGTCCTAGAATGATAATGGTTTCTTTCAGATGTAAATGTTGTAATGCATTTGAAAGAACATTCAGTATGTTGGGAAATGTTGCATGTGGAGCAGCATAGAGATTCAATATTGCAATTTCCGATTCATGGAAGATTACTCTTGCTAGCACCATCTCAAAAAAAAATTCTTCAAAATGCATATGCTCCAAAATTGTTAAATGTTTTTTTTCACTAATATCATCGCTCCATGTGTAATGTAACTTGATATGCAATTGTGATTTGGAAATTGCTTGTTTTGCATGCATAATGTCATGTATGTTTCTTGCAAGCACAGAATATTAGATTGCATTGTGTCATAGTCATTGAGTATATCATTCATATGTGCATGTAGGTTGCGCGTGTTAAGTGAGAGAATTGATACAGATATCATTGATGGTCAATTGAATTGATGATGATATCATCGTCAGGAATGAGCGATAGCATGTACCTGTTATGCATTGCAACATCCTTATTCGTGTAGAACAGGTAAGGAAAGGTTGGGTCTGTTGGTGCAGGTCGCATGCACCTTGAATTGATATATGTTAAGTCATCACATGTTTGGTTGTTTGTCTGCATTCTATTCAGAATTGCAATAAATGTTTCATTTTTCTAACGCATTGTAGTATGTAATTCAAATCATTTTATATTGTCTTTCCAAAATTCATGCGTCACTGTTTGCATTTTGACCGTAGGTTGTTCAAATATCAGAGAATCTTGTATGGGTTGCGCCTATTAAAGATCCCCGTAGAATATCATGTCAATGTCCCCAAAGTATTTGGTGTGCACATGTTTTATGTTTCTCAGTCAATTGTTAGTGGAATATAAGAAGCGACTTCCAATCAAAGATGTCTCATATATGAAGACAAGTTGTAGTTCGTCATAAATCTTAGACAAGGTATCTAACATTTCCTTGCTGAGTGGAAGAAAATGTGACTTTTTAAAAGGCATTAAAAATGCAGAGTGGAGTGTTCTTCCACCTGCATTATATGCATCTTTTCCTGCATATGAAACTATTAGTCCCTTTGGTTTCATAGGGTCAGTCAAACTGTTTGAATCATAGATTCGTATAAGCATTTGGAATAGTGCTTTCGTTGTGAATGTCTTGCATGTTCCTGCCCCGCCTGTAAGGAACAAGTGCACAGGAGTGTGCATGTTTAAGCATTTTTTCATTGCAATGTCTTTAAGGATCGTTTGTTGTTTTCGATTCAACAATCGTCTAACTCTGTAGTGTTCATCGTTTTCAATAAAGAAAGGATGTTTTGTGACTTGAAACCCAAGATTGATACTTTTTTCAATGGCAGTTGCTCGAGGACAAGGCAAATCTTCTTGCAAGTCATAGGACTCACAGAGATTTCTAGTTGTTTTATGGTTTGTTAATGTCTCATCAACATTGTGAGGGTTTTCTAGTTCATCAAGTGCAATTTCTAAATCACCCCATGTTGTCTTGACATTGTATGTAAATCTAGCCTCATTGGTTTCTATTGTAGTCTCATAAGCAATATATGCAGCTTCCCATGTAGGGAAGTTATGTTTTAATGTTTTTTCGTTTTGATCAAATGGAACTTACAACAATAGTTTTTCTCTACAAAAAATTTCATAGTTGATGTGTTTGTTGTATTTGACAAAGCGTATTACATTTGGTTTTTTTCTTTTTGATATGGGTGTACCATTTTTTTTGTAATGTGATACGAACTCTGCAAGGCAGGTATGCTTAATAGGAGGTGGACGCTGGAGAGAGTAATCAATAATAGAATGGCATATCACGTCCTCTGAATTATCAGGCTCTTGTTCTAGCAAAAATGGTGGTTTAAGCACGAATGTCTGTGTGTCAAGTGGAGATGTGTTTATGAAGACACATTTCCTTGAACTATAGTTTAGAGGCAGGAAAAGTGCAATGTGGATTTCTTGTTGAGCAGACATTTGTTGAAGATTAATTAATGTATTTCCAAGTGTACGTATCATTTGCATAGAATCAATCTGACTTTTTTCATGTTCTCTGCGTATTCTTCTGAATGCACTTGTCATATATTTGTCAACCTTTGTCATGTACAAGGTACAATATGATGTTGCAGCATATGCATTGAGGACATATTGTGCATCTGTGTTTTCAGTCCACATAATTGGCATGTCCTTGGAGAAATCGTTGTTCCAAATATGTGAAATTTTTTGTTCAAGGAAAATTGTTGGTTGTTTAAGTGTAGATTGTATCACTTGGATGTACTCATCTTCTATTAGAGTTAGTTCTGCCAAGAAGTATTTGAAGCTCATTAAGTCATCGAAGTCTCCTTGTTCTAGAAATGCGAACAAAGATTTTGATTTCTCAATGAGAACATTGTCCTCTAAACTAATGGTTCTATGATTCTTGTTGTTTTCATTGGTGGCATAGGGAAGTTATATATGCAATGTGAGTTCTTTCATTTTTTACAGCTTCTTGTATGGTAATGTCTATGAACTTTGGCAAGTTCTAGATCCAAATGGTTTGTGTTGCATGTTATGTATTTGTCCAGAAACTGCTCGATTTGAGATTTGTTGCCCTGTCCATAGACCGGTGCACCCTATATCCATAACAGTGTGTGGTCATGCCCACTCCCTCTATTTTGGAACTCAGTCACAAAATAGTAGTTCGATATTTTTCTGAAGAATGTTTCATCATGACATATCAATTGCCTCAAAACATTTACTTTATGTCTATAGTAACAAGTACATGTCACTGGGTCTTTTCTTATTAGGTAGTCAATGTCATCATTTTCCAATGTATCAGTTTTTTTTTTCCTTTTCTTGTTCCTATATAATGCAGACATCGTAGTCACCAAGGGACCCCAGTGATTCTCTGCACTTGTAAATGTGATGAAAAAAGTTGGGGGTCCCAATTGTAGGATCATTGCAAATATAGTTTTCTTGTTTTGTTGCAAGTAGTTAGGAGAGATGCGGATGTTTTTGAAATCTATGTATCCAATATCAGATTTTAGGATTTTTTCTAGGTTTGCTTTGTACTTGACATATCTGGCCAATAAATGTCTTCCTTGTAGTTGGCCTTTTCTTATTCGCACCCACATGCAAGAGAGCAATTTCTCAATTATTATGTGCATTGTTTTGAAAAGCAAATTTGTTATGTGACAGGAGAATTCATCACTTGAATGTAGCAGTTACCATCAAACTATTTTTTGGTAGCTGAATCATTCTATGATGTCACTGGGACATGGATCTCCATAGAAAAATGTTGGGAAGTTCATTTCCTCAGCAAATTTATCCTTGAATATTCCAAGTGGATGTTTCCCTTCAGCAGGTGCAATTTCAACAATCTTGTCTTGCAAGTCGTGAATGTGTTGCAAGTCAATGAATCCATGTATCAATGTTTCAACAGGTATTTCATTCTCTTATTCATCACTTGTATCAAATTCACTAGTAGTGTCAAAAGTTTGTGCAGAGTTGTCATTTCCTTATTCAAGAACATGGTTCCAGTTATCATTTATACAAATGTTTTGTGATTTGTGTAGGGCCCTGGAACATAATTATTTTAATTCTTTCATGAAGATGTGCACACGCACTCTACCTATATGGTATGCATTCTTGTATTGCAAACATATTTTGAGAGCTACAGCAATTGTCATTGTCTCACTCATGAATTGTGGCAGGGATTTTCGCACAACATCTAGTTGGATGTGCACATTAATTATTGATCATGTTAAGCCCATTTGGGGTCGTTTGTAGCCATAGGGTCTGATTTGTGCAAATGCAATTCACAGAGACACAAGTCTCTCTTCAAGTTTTGTAAGTGTACTTACATCTGGTAGTGGTGTGTTACATCTTATTTGGTCAGGTGTTGCAAATTGTGGCAATTTTCCATTTTCAAATGATCGTTTGCATGGAAGACAAATTTTTCTAGTGGAAAATGTTCTATCTTTTAGTGTCAAGTTGATGTATTATTTTTCCAAGTCAAGGGTGAAAGACTTAGTTTTTTTCGCAAAATTCAGTTCTTCGCAAATCGCACATGCAATGGAAGGAGTGTCTTTAATTTGTTTCATATATATCTTCTTTGCGTCTCTCTTTCCCGGACAAGGATGCGTACTAAGTGTTTGTTGGTTTTCAATACTAGCAGTGCACAGTGTTGGATCTAGTCTACGATATGTGATTTTTCCCTCTCGATCAGTATCATGATCATTGTGGGATATGTAGTTGCACCTTTTTCTCTCACATATCTATTTTTTCAACATGTGGTAGGTTAACTTATGGTTGCCACTCGAAACTAGTTTCACTTGTTGACAAGCCATGTTGAAGGTGGAATCAACATTTGTTACGAGCATTGCCTCCTCACCATCTCGATGGTGAAAATGGTGATGTTCTTCATCATTGGACATGTGATGTTTGTGTTCGATAGGAAGTGTGTAAAAGCGCTCGTGTTGTGCATGCACAACTTTTTTTAGGTTGTGATATGTGAGTTTGTGTTTCTTGGTCGAGCTCCCTTTCACATCATGATGATCGATTGTACAAATCAGAGGTATAGAAGGAAGTGCACCAATGTATTTATTTATTTCATGTATGACCTTTTTCAAGTTGTGATAAGTCAGTCTATGTTTTTGTTTAAGCTAAGTATGACCTAACGACAATTGGGATGAGTTTCATCTTGATTAGACAATATGTGACACTTATGCAAATTCGATGCGGTTTGGGTAGCATGGACAGTGGATCTTGAACTGGAAGTATTTCTTATCAAAGGTTGATAATGGATGTGTGGCGTATCTGTTTTCGAAGATATGATGTCAATTGTTCTATCGTACTTTGAATCAATACAGTAGAAATGGACAGTATCGTCTGAAAGTGTTGACCAGACCTGGATATTTACTCTGAATATGATAGATATCCATTGTAAACAAAATTTCCCACCCTCTATATTTCCTTTCTCATATGGCATTTCCATGTTTACAAGGTATTGTTGCCAACTTCCAATTGTCGACATACTTTCTAGGAGATATGGTAGAAGGTGTTGATGCAAGTAGTTAAATGCTTATTGATTGCCACCTATAATTGCATTGCAAAAGGATTGCACAGTGTAAAGGATCAATGAGTGCACATCAAACTATATTGCTATCAAATAGAAAATTGCATTGAACAAACTATCTCCACAAGTAGATGTGATAGTTGTTACTATGTGCAATCCACGAGAGTGTATATGATGCATAATTCGTTTCCAATGCGATTGAAGGTATTTGCAGGTGAGGTACAAGTAAATATCAGATCCTCCAAGATTGAATATGGATAACTTGTTATAGAGTAGTGGTTCATAATGACCACTTAGAGGATTGGCATCATGGAATAAGATGAAATATGGATCTCTAGATGTAGTTTTTTTGAATAGTAGATATCTTATTTTTCTTGCTAATGACCAAATTCCAATTGATATACTCAGCCACTTGGCCAGCCACCGTATACAAAATGTATCTCCCCAAAGTCCTCTCTCATGTGGAGGTAGAGTTGCAGATGCAGACAACCGCATCTTTGAAATATATGTACTGACATCATGTATTCCATGCAATTGGAAAAGAAAATCAAATGCCAATTCATATTGATACGACTCTAATGCCTCAACGTTTCCATTTTCTAAATAGGCCAAGTAATGATCTATCAATCCATTGTGCATCTTGGTCAAGGAATAACGGAAGTGCAATAGAACTTGAAATGCATTGAACATGAAATCTCCCGCAGTATACGAGAATGCATCTAATTTGAAAAGGGCATTGTTATGCAATACCTGGTCGATGTTCTCATGTACAATGGAGTCTGTATTTATTTGATAGCACTCAACATATATTACTTCCTCCATCTTTTAAGTTTTGATTTTCAATATGTTTCTTAGTTATGTTTAGATAATATGCAAATAGAAAAAAAAAAAAAAAAAGATAACTATAAGTTCGGAACTGCATACCAATTCTGCTATGTATCCTTCAACCTTTTTCGTTTCAAAATCAGTGCTTCGTGGTTGCTATAGCATATGAAAAACAAACAAAGCTATAGTTATTGCTAAACCATATAGAAGAGATAATGCAAATAAAACAATAGTTTAAATTTTCTCAGCACAAAGACTGAGTATTTAAGACATATAATTTTTTAACTTATTTTAGTTGTGCATCTTATAAGCATTTCGGTAGTCATTGTATATAGATTTACAATCATATTCATCATTTAATTTCATCCCCACTCTTCAAAAATCCCGAAGTGACTTTCTCCCGGAGCCATTAACTCACACCTCCTGTTAATTAACCCGAGATTACTTTAACCATCCTTATCAAGGACCTTGGCATTTCGACAATTGGGTAGTTCTGGAGTTTCTGAATGCAGAATTTGTACAACTCCCGGAGCAGTACAGGCCCAGAGTAATAAGGACATGTGAAATAATTGCAAGTTGGCCACCGCGCATGTGGGACCCCGTAAGACAATTAGCTAGACTAATTAAATCAAACGGAAACAATAACCAAAGCTCATCAGTGCCAAGTGTCCACCATGTTGCAAACCCTAACATGTGGTTAACCATGTCTCATCTACGCAAATAATAACTATCTATGCAAGAGATAAGGTCCTCAAATATTCCCACATATACAAGCCATTAGTCACATGCCTAAGGTCTTCGTTACCTTGCACACTGCCATCTGTCTTTACACCTTTGTCACTGCCTCCGATCTGGAATCATTTTTATCCCCTTTACACCTACTATTTATCCCTTTGGTAAACATAGGCAGTGAATAGAATGGATTGCAATGGATGTACAAGAGGGTGATTTAGTACCATCCTCAGTTGACAGAGCGGCTTGAAATGTCTACACAATAGGGTAAACTAGCACCATCCCAGTTCCAAGTATGTGAAGATGTAAGGTATGATCTATGCAAAAAAAAATCATGTTAGTTGTTTTAAGAAGTATTGAATAGCATTGTATTGATTAAAACCTGTGGACCCTTATCCTAATCCTTCATGATCCCTTGATTTTTCTGAACCTATTGATAATCCCCCTAATCCTGCGATTACACATCTTGTTTCTCACAAGTTTATTGATCCCCATCCCATAATCTACAAAGAAACTAGTGTTCAAACTCCACTACCCACTAAGAATTTAATTTTCCAACAAAGGAGAAACAAGAACTAATGTTTGGACTCGACTCGTTTTGTGTTTTATGTTCATCCTCCACCCACGATTTTCATTTCAGGTCCTGCAATTTTTTTTATATATAACTTATTGAAATATGTCACTGATAAAGATGGATAAGGACCGACAATGATGTCGAATTTTCTTGCAGCTTGCTTAACTTTGCACCATACCCAGCCCTTCTGCACCTAGCTGCAGTTTTCTTCTATAAGAAGATTTTGCAAAGGCGACAAGCTTTCTTGTTCAACACTTTTTGGGGATAGTAATACATTCATGTTTCTGTGATCTCAGTAGTCACATTTAAGGATGTTCTGTAAGAGCATTTTCACTCAGCTATTATTTCTAGATTGTTTTATATTTATCATTCTACCAAATTTTGGAATTTTTCTAACCATACTTAGACATGGCACAAATTCGGGACCTCGAGAGTTTTCTAAATGTGAAGCTTGAAAGTCTCCCGGAGTGACTTTCCCCCGGAGTCATTAACTCATGCCTACTGTTAATTAACCTGAGATTACTTTAACCATCCCTATCAAGGACTTGGGGACTTCGACTATTCGTCACATCCGTAGTTTTTGATTGTAGAATTTGTACAACTCCTGAAGTAGTATGGGTTAGAGTAGTACGAACACGTACAACAAATGCAGGTTGGCCATCGTACATGTGGGACTCCAAAAGACAACTAGCTAGACTAATTTAATCAAATAGAAACAATAACCAAAGCTTGTCGGTGCCAAGTGTCCACCATGTTGCAAACCCTAACATGTGGTTAACCATGTCTCATCCTCGCAAATAATAACCATATACGCAAGAGATAAGCTCCTCAAATCTACCCA
>ML834988.1:69348-83093 GCA_009831015.1 Picea engelmannii
CCAATAAAAAAGATTATATCACCATGTAAGCAGTGTCTAACAGTAGCACAACATCAATAAGCACCAGACCTGATCTCCAATCTACAAGGGGGTCCCACCTACTAGTATTATTTAGCGTTTATAATAATAGGCTTTAGCAACACTTTGCGGACAAAACTTTATTGCGATTTTAATCGTCAACAAACTCGTGACTCCTTAAGGAAATTTGTTTTCAATAGATTTAGAACTCTGAATTCTTGGTTTTGCAGACCAAGAACAACAGGCCAAGAAGATAAAACCAGGAGGATTATGCAACAGGGGGAAGTGAGCGGATTTAATGGAAAGATGACCGGGAATCTGGGAATAATTCATGAAAAATGTTAAGTATGAGGGGTTTTTACCACTGTATGCATAATCATTCGACCGATATCTGCTCTTACTTTAAGGTTTTTTATTTTTTACTTGCTCTTAATATCTCGATGGATGAAGAAATGGCAAGAAGAAGCGGGAGATACACAATTCTTTACAAGAAAACAATGGAAATATATAACAATTTCAAGGGTCCTTTAGAGGAGACATCATAACAGCTGTGTAAGCTTGATTTTTATTGACTAACAATGCTTTGCAAGAGTGTCACTGTGGCCGAATCTATCCAACATCCTATCTTGACCAAATTAACTAAAAGATGATAGGAAACAAAATCATGACAGAAGTAAAAATGCAGAAATTAAAACAATAGCAATAAAAGACAAAAATAAACAAGCGGAAAGAAAAGCCTTGAAACATAAAGCATAAATCAAACTACTATAAAGTAGAAAAGAAAATAGCGTAGAAATGAAAGCAGAGCTAAGCTACTAATATACAGAAAATCCAATCAGCGTTAGAACTTTTCACTCTGGCCCCTCGCAATATTTCAAGTGAGGACTGTTAGTGCTATAGGAAAACAATTGCTTCTATAAGTCCTTCAAAATGTAAAAGTTAGTGTCCAAGACAAAATCAATTTGGAAAGCACCCAACACTTGGAATTATGATGTAATTATCATCCCCTTGACGCACACGATTAAGTCATCAAGATAGATATGGAGGCTAACCAATTCATCAAAAGTTGTGTGTATAGGCCTCATAAAAGCGATACTTGCATCAAGTAAGCTAGAAAGTAGGCGTTTGTAAGACATAGTATCTCAATTAGTAATAAAAGTGGTTTTGTGAACATTTTCCCCTTTTACCTTGATTTTATTGTAACCCGGAATTTCGTTAAGTAAGGGCTTCAACTATAACTCTACAACCTGCTGTGGAATTATTCTTGTATTGAGGGGGACTGTAAAAATAATCCTAGACCTTAAGAAATTTCCTAATTCCCCCTGACAGGTTGCTTTCAGTGCAGAGTTAACAAGTCCTTGTTCTTGCCTAGCTGGTTTCATAGTATTCTGAATAAGACCAGGATCAAAACCACAAAGATCCTCATAAGACCAAGCGAAAACATTTTGAAATCCACTGAATAGCTCGGCATAACTCATCTCTTATTTATTAGAACATTGGACATTTATTTTAACATTCGTTGAAGATTTGGGTGTCCTAATGTTCATGGAGATAGTTTCAACCACCTTCTTTCATAACTCCTCTTCTTTCTATTTTTCTTTATTGCGTACATCACTCGATGAAAATGAACTCTCAAGAGGAGTCAAGCCCTCATGAATTTTATTTTTTTCTATGGATATAATCTCCTCGAGCTTAAAAGGTTCATATTGAATGAAAGCACAATTTCTCTCATTGTTAGGGAGGGCCTGCCAAGATTCTACATTGTTAGGGATATATGGATGATATAGAGATTGAAAAGAATAGTCAGGCCTGTGAGGTAAAAGTTTCTGATTAGGAGAAGCTACAAAGATAACTAACCGACCAACCATTGAATTCAACTCCCTCTTAACATGAGTGATGTTGAAGGATAAAAGGTTCGAGATAAGCGCCCAAATAGTTTGGGAGTTTCGTTCCATCAACTTGTTGCTAGGAGCACACATTTTTCGTATCAAGTTCACAACAAGCTCAGAATCTTTGAAAATTGAAAGGTGACCACAACCAAGATTACGAGCATTTTCAATGCCTAATAATAAAGATTCAAACTTAGTGACATTGTTTGTACAAGCAAACTCTAACCTGTAAGACAAATTATGAATTCTTCCTGCAGGGAAACCGGGATAATACCAACCCCATTTCCTTCATTAGAGCATTAACCATAAAAATGCATATTCCACATATCATCTTTTAAATCAATTCTTTCCAAAGGAATATTACCCTCTTCAGCAAAGATGGAGTACACTCCTAGGTCCTCTTCAATATAGTTTACACTAGATTGCATAACACTCTCTATGTAGGGTGAAATTCTTCCCTCTCTAAGGGCTATTATGTTCTTTCCATTCCGAGGAATGGAAAAATGTGTCCTGTCGAGTGAGAGGTATCCACATGTTAAGGCTTGCCAAACCCTTCCCAAGATAATTGAGTAATTTCTTACAAACATATCAATTACTTGAATGCTACGGGTTGTCCTTATCTCAGGATGAGCGCATAAAACCAAGGTTACGTCCTTAATCTCGCATATGGTTGTTTGTTGTAGACTATTATAGGAGAGCATGCTTCTAGCGTTTTCATTTGTACAATACAAGCCTAGCTCTTCCATAATAATCTTCGACATCACACTTGGGACCGAACCACCATCAATGAGGCAACAATGGGAAATTTTATCCATAATCTTAACAGAAATATAAAAAGGGGGATTTTTTATAGGGTATCTAAAGTTATGTACACCTACTTTATTTACAGAAGAATACTCTTCATTTACCTCTTTGGAAAGATTGGATACAACATAAGCTTTTCCTTCCATGAATTGTTTCAGATGCATTTATTGTTTAGGGATGGCAACCATGTCTAGAAGGGTTGCATCTGATTTGATGTTGGCCAACTGATTCAAGATATTGTATTTGGAAGAGGGGAGAGGAGGAGAGATTCCTTGAATCTCAGGAACCTTAGGAACCTGGAGAGTAGCAGCGGTTGAGGATGAGCTCGAGCTAGAAGAACTGCGGGGAGGATCAAATTTTCCCTTGGGAGCATAGGCTTTGTTCCTAGTGTTGATGACCATGACATCCTTTGGTTCTGCAAAATCTAGGACAACGATGGTAGCTTTTGGTCTTTTACCAAAGAACTTATCTTTGGCACTCTTCTTTACCTCACATGTGGTTTCTTCATGGTGTTCCTCGCAAAAGTTACACCAACTCTGAGGCAAGATAACCTTAGGCTGAAAACTATTTTCAGCCAGATTCCTAAAGGAGGGTGCAGAAGAGGATGAAGCTCCATGGGTGAGGGGGGAGACAGTTCCTTTCCGCTCATACGCTATCATACGATTATTAATGTCTTGTATTGGCTGTAAAATGGAAGACATGTTTGTTTGTCTAACCGATTCTCCCTAGGGAAGACCAATTCCTTTAATTTGTTCTTCATACTCTAAGCAAGTATGCAGAGTGGAGCTGATATTATCAATGGATTTTTCCTCAAGCCTATGACGATAGGGGGAAGGCAATTCATTGTAGTAATGCACATAAGCAGCTTGGTTCTGAGGGCAGATGAGTTCGGGGATTTGATTGTATAACTTGGTGAAACACAAGTTGAAGGACTTGATGGTCTCACCATCCTTATAGGTAATGTTATTATACTCCCTTAACTTCTCAGCTGGGCTTTTAGATTTCCCATAAGTTGATCAGAACCAATAGATTAACTCTTCCCAAGTAAACAAAATATTTGGAGGAAGGTCAAAGAAGTCGACCACAACCTTTCCTTCCAAGGAATTGACAAATAAGCGCATGCAAGTATCATTGTCGTTAGCCCCTATGTTATGACAAACATTAGAAAATGCCACCAGGTGTTTGTTTGTACTGACAATGTTATTTCCTGAAAACCTAGGAAGGTGCTCTGTAAACTTTGGAAGTGGATGAGTAGCAGGTGCTAGGTTAAGAGGAGAGGACACATGCCATGGTGTGGTTGTGGCGTCTTCTTCGAACTGAAAAAACCCATACTTTTTAATGACTTTGGTGGGGTTTGTGGTAGATTTTACAGGGATATGGTGGCTATATAAGCTACCAATCACTGATGATGATGAAGATTAAGAATATGGAGCACTTCCAGTGCCACTAGAGCCACCACTAGATTCCATCCTGTGGATGATAGATGAGGGAAAGAAAGATGAACTGGATGAATCAGATAAAATTCTCCTTATATCACTTTGTTGGGCAGATAACACAATGTTTCTTCTTCCTATTTCAACAATAGGATTGATTTCAGGTGACAAGCCTCTTCTTCTTCTAGAAGTGCGAGAATCTAAGGACATGAAAGAAAGGTCAAAACTTGAAGAAACAAAAAGGTTACTGTTGATTTCTGGGCTTTCTACGTCTAGCTTCCAATTGTTCTTGAGCACTAATATCTCGTTCAATTGCTCCCCAAGAATGGTTAAGCTCAACACGAGTATTGGCTGTGTCTAAAATGGTGTTAAATAGATTCAAAGCAATGCTGGTCTGGTCTTGAAGACCAAGATCAATATTAGGCTGCCTTGCAACAGGCACAATCATTAAGAAATAAAATAGTCAAGGATCAATATCAGAAAAGAAAAATGTATTGATGAAAATCTAGTATACAATTTAATTGGAGAGATATCGAAGATCTCCCTAGTATGGTTGCTGAATAAATGTTAAGGAAAATATATGAAATGATCTTAGTCAAGCATTTTTAGATTTTTCTTGGATAAATAAAAATAGACGGGAATCTCACCCTATGTTTATAGCCAACAAAAAATAACATCCTAACAAACAAGTATTGATTATGAGTGCTTAGGCTAGTCTTTTATCAACAAAAAGCTTGTTGGAAATTTACTTTTTATATAATTTTCTGAACATATTAGTTGCTGAAATAAATGTAAATATATAAGTAAAGTCACCAAGATGATAATCAAGACAAATGAGACATAAATCAATCCTTTATTTCATTCTAATTCACCAAAGAGTCTTTCTTTTACAAAATTTCATACAGAAATTTAGGACCAAAGTCAAACTTAGACATCCCCGATGGAACATACAAAAGGACCTCCAATAGAAAATAAAAAACTTAACTCTAAAAGATGGATTAACTTGCCACAGATTGCTGCCCACTCGACTCTTCACAATAGCCTTTGTCAATCATGAAAATTAATTCACAAACATATAAGTCTACACAAACTATCAAAGATAGATCAACACCTCTGAAAAATAAGTGTCTGAATGATGTAATTCAACCCCGAATCTTTCCGTCTACAATAAGACCCTACTATCATAAAAAGAATTAGGCTTGGATAAATTAAGAAATGAATGAAAATTGAACTATCTCAACATAAAATCAAAGAGAAAACTTTAGTATGCTTCTGCTTCTATCCTCCTCTTGTTTCTCCCTTTCCTTTTGCCTTTAATAAAATTAGAATTGGTTGAGGTAGTTGAACCACCTCATTAATTAAGTTAACTAAAGATTCAACCAACTTTTTAGTTAAGGGGGAGAAACAATAATCATAATAAGGGTTATAAATAAATAATAACTAGTAGGTGGGACCCCTTGTGACTCCCTTTAGCTCATACCAATCATAACATAACTAGTTAGTTATGAAAAACACACCTCCTTGTGGCTTCCATCATTATATTCACATTTGACAATTTATCTCATGATATTTGAAATTATTTAAAAAAAAAAAGTATTACTCATATATCCAAAAATAAACATGTTGTCCAAAAATTCCTGAAGTCAACTGTCATCAACAATAGATAAAATAAAAACTCAAAAGCCATATTTCCCACTCTGAGATGCAATCTTTCCTTGATTGCTACTGCCACCCTTCGATTTTCCTGAATTTTCCTTTGGCTGCATTGAGCCTTTAGGCCTAATCTTGCTGATCATGTGGGAACAATCGTCCCGCAAATGCAGATGGGAAGACACAGATTTTCCTGAGCCATTGGAGGGTGAGGAAGGGGCAACAATGGCTTTTACTTTGTCAAGAGCATGGTGGGCCTCGGTTTTCAACCTTTTTCTAGCATGAGAGGACTACACTGGTGAGTGGGGGGCAACTTGGACAATGGGGTTAATAGGCAGAGGAGCAGGTAGGGATAAATTAGATGAGCCACGATGTTGGGAGACTTCCAGGTGGACAATCTCTTGCCATTCATCATTTTGAGGAACCTTGGGTTGCAATGAGACATGAGGAGGCACATGGATACCAGGGGCTTTCAAAAGTTGGAAAGGAGGCCTTTCAGGCCTGGGTTGGACCACTCCTTGCCCAATCCAATTTAAAAATCCGGCATGAAACAACTGGCCAAGCTCTTATGAGTCAACATCAAAATGTATGGAGAACCTTGGCCTTCTTGGGCCTCTGTTCCAATTACCTCTCCATCTGTTTCCTTGTCCATGGCTACCTCAATTGAATAAAATCATTCCTACATGCATGATTGATTAGAAAATAGTCTTTTAAATAACCATACATGAAAGCTCTTAAAAATATGAAATAGATTTGTCTCAACAATGTATTAGACTCATTCAATCCAATCCATACAAATTGTTTTACTATTTATCAATGAGCATGGGGTGAATAAAAGATCCTGGGATATGTGAGGGGTTTGTATTGAATGAAACATGATATGATGAGGGGGGAAATATGTGCTTACTGCTCAAGGACAACAACAATCAATTGCAAACCAAAGAAACCATCACTGTTATTCAACCAAGACATTACTACTGCCAACTGCTTCAACACTTAATTTTTCTTGATTGTAATCGATTTTAGAATAGGGAGTGAAAAATGAATGTGGGAAGGTGATGGGGTTGTAATTAGCGAAAAGATAAATAATGGTGGGGAATGAGAGTGGGTACTGTTCATAAAATTAATCAAGTAATCCATATAATCATTCAGTTAAAAGGAGATACACCAACCAAATGACCATTGTACCCCGATAACAATCACTCTGTATTAAACAGTTCACTGTTCATAGTCAAATATCTAACACAATGCCACCAACAAGACAATATGCATTCCAAAACAATCTGTAAGGGAATTCTGTTCCTCTTATTTATCCAATTACCATCTTATAACAATTCTCAAATGTATAATAGTAACCATTTCCACTCTGTTAATCATCTAAATCAACCATTTCCCACACATTACTTCAATCATCAAATACACTCAAAAGTCGCATTTCAAAATTTAAAATGAAGTTATACTGTCACTGCAATCGGGCCTGCCATTTAAAATGTATGATATTCGTTAAACATACATAGTGGAAAACCAACCCAACCCTCCAGACTTAAATTGTAAAACCATGACTCATCATTTAAACAGACAGACAACAACCACCATTCCAACTCATGCTATGTTGTAGAAAACCCAAAATAATTCAATCAATGCAAGTGTAATTCTGTGACTGTACAAGCTCAATTCAACGCGACTTTAAATAATCAAAATGCTGGGCTATCCATCCAACACAACGAGGCAGGAACAACATGCCTGACTTCATAAAACAAATAATCGAATTGTAACAAGGCCATGTTTAAAACTTTGCGACTATATCTAAGTGTGCAACCCAAAATATCCATATCATACATAGTGGGCAACCACCCAAAACACCACGATGCAACATTCCCATTTTACAATTCTAAACACACAGTCACAATATTAACTCAACCCGTCGTGCCGAGCTATCAATCTAATATAGTATTGCTTCAACTTAATCAAACTGCAATCAACCATGCTGTGTAAAACACATGCTCATCCCTAATGACACAATCGAATAACCATAACGCATACAGTGGATGGACTTTCTATAGTCAACATGGTTGCAATAACCATTTGGCCCAAAAAAACTCATAGTTACAGTAACCATTTATTTGTGGCATAGGAAAACCACACATACAAATGCATTATGCACGAACATCATTAAAAAATTGTAACCAATGCCGAGCTAACATCCAAATAATCTTTAGTGCAAAAAGACAGTGACTGTGTATCAACCAATCAACCAATTCAATGCCGAGCCTATGCTTGGACTATTGTAACAATCAACAACCGACCTAACATGTTGTGGCAACCACACATACCCATACATCGACATGAAGCGAGGTCGTGAATTTCTCAATTAAAACAATACTGGGTTATCAAACATAAGGAGAGCGACTGTGTATTTTGAACTGTCCAATTAACAATGCATGGTTTATCCATTGTAATAACACAGGTAGTGACTAGATACCAAAACCAACACGATTGTCACATAACCAATTTAGCAAGTCTATACTCAATTCGGTTGACAATACATACCAATCAATAATAACCAATAGTAAACCTGATAGGCCTCGACGATCTTCTCTATCAACCCTCAGACTGGAGGAGTTAAGGGTTTGCTCTGTGGCCAACACAAGGAGACCAGAGCCAACTCTTCTCTATGGTGAAAACCTCTGAGACCAATGGTATATACACAAAGAACACCACAACTTACTCCGTGGACAGGGTGACGAAAAGCTGTGACTGGAGAGGCTATAATAGAAGAGTGAGGCTCCAATTCGGCCTGGTAATGATATTTAACATACGTAGGGTATAACCCTCATGGCTCTCCAGTCAAACAACCACAACGCTGAGGTGCAAAAAATTTCGAGAAAGAACAATATAACCCACTGCATGACTATTAAAGGTGACAACAACCTAATGCCCAAGTGAACAAAACACAGTGAACAAAACATAGTGACGCAGAGTGCTTCCAACCATTAAATCCCATAAAATCCAAAGACTCGATAAAACGATACGAAAGTGTGAGGAAAGCTAGCCACCCAAAACTAAAAAAAACCCTCCAACCAAGCCAACAAGAAAGACAGGGAGCCCTTATGGCTGTTAATACTTAGGATGACCAATAACGCTGTGACTCCAAACATTAATGCAAAGAAAACCATCAACGCTCCATTTCAAAATCACAATTTTACACAGTTGAAATACTTAAGGAACGCATAAACCAATACACCTGAGTCAATATCCATTTCATAACCAGAGCAGACTCATGTATGGGAAAAAAAATACATACTTGCGATCAAACACCTTCAAACTCGAGTTGGCCGAGTGGTTCCTCTGTGCTAAGAAATCGAAGCATAACCACAACAACAAGGTTGAACAATATCCCTTCTATGGTGGTAGCCAACAGAAGGAGTAAGGGTGATGTGTAGTAAATGCACGTTGCCTCCACCCATAGTTAAATAATTCATTAGTACACGCCAACCATTAACCATCAACCATTCAATTAAACCACATGTTGGAATTTACATCTATTACTTGTCAAATGTGCCACCCACATCATACCTTCCATTTCCAACTTGACCATATTTCATATCAAATACATAATCCAATAAACCATGTACTGAATCATCACCAATAGCGCGATCCACATCAACTTATGCCATAGCATAATCACCATGCATATCAACTATATAACTAAAAAAAAATCGCATAGCTATTAACTTAATAGCTAGGATAACAACAACTCATTAAAAATCGATGCATGTAGTATAGTATATAGCAAGGTTTTAGTTTTCTTCCTTTTTCTTTTATATTGCGTTTTTTGAATTGCTTGTGTATGTTATTGCTAACATGTTTATTGTGCAGGTATCCTAGTAATGGATCCAATAATAGATAGCAATGATAACAAGGATAACATAGGCCATTGTGAAATAAAACTTGAACCTAGAGCAACATGAAAACCACAAAACATGCCTTATCCACCGCCAATAAAACATATTATATCACCATGTAAGCAGTGTCAAACAATGACACAACATCAATAAGCACCAGACCTGATCTCCAATCTACAAGGGGTCCACCTACTAGTATTATTTAGATTTTATAATAATAGGCTTTATCAACACTTTGTGGGAAAAACTTTATTGTGATTTTAATCGTCAACAATGTGCAACTTCTGTTTCATGTCTTTGTCCTTAGCACCTTTTGTAGAGTTGGGTTGGGAAAATCTAGTGAATTTTGACCCTTGCGAGCCCTTTCTCTGAGTTTTTAAAAGTTGATTTATGTATCTATTTCCTATGCTCTGAACAGTTCTGAAGATATTTATCTGTCTTAAGGAAGTCTAGATTCATTTCTTACTTTTGTCGAGAACTTGATCTTTATATTCTTTTTGCTGTTAGGGAGATTTGTGTTTATTTATTAACTGGAATCCACGTGTGGTGCAAGATTGAACTCACAGTTTGATGTGAATTTTAATTTTGCCCTGTATTCCTTTCCTTCTTGGCGATTTTATTCCCTTTATTATCTCTGAGTTGGAAATTACATTCGCCTAGCTTTCTTCTTCAGAATTTTTCTGAGATTCATGAATAACTCTGTGTTTGGGTGTAACCCGCCAGGGTTTGCCTCAATGTTTCTTTGAACACTGGACAATGACCCTTCCATCCTCGTTTGGCACTTTCTATCCAACAATTACCTTCCGCGTTGGAAAATTATATCTTTGTGTGTTGACTGTCAAACCTCTCTATTGGAATCCCATAATCACTTGAGTATTTCAATGTCGGTCAAATATCATTCCATTTTTCTTGTTGTTGAGTAACGTTCAATCTAGAGGAATTATTGGAAAATTATGTATGTACTACACTCAGGATTTCCCTTTTATGCTTGCTAGAACTTTTTAAAACCATTTTAATTTCTACAGAAATATCGTGGTATGTTCATCAGAGTCACTTCGTTGGCCCTCCTTGAGGTCTTGTTGTTAGCCTCGATCACCTGGATTGATGTTCCCTTAGATTTAACCTCTTCTTTTTCGGCTGCGACTCTACCCACACCGATTTCTTGATGCATGTATTCTTTTTAATCTGAAATTTTTCGTTATCAGAAACTGCGTTGTAACAAGTTCGGATGGAGGACTGTATGAAGGTCCGAATGGGAGACTAGATGAAGGTTCGGATGGAGGACTGAACGAAGGTTCGGATTGAGGACCGGATTAAGGTTTAGTTGAAAACTAAATCATTTTGCACAGGTTTAGGGGTTGGAATAAATTCGAGAACTCTTCCTTTGGATTCTTAACTTAGAATGTAGCTTAACATCTAATTATCTATTAATTGTTACAACAAATTGGTCATTTTTATTTCCTTTAATGAATTTGAGAAAAGTAAATGCACTCTTATTTATGGAAGAACATGTTAAGGTCTTCCTTGAAATTCTTTAATGGACATGTAAGCTGTCGAATTTTTATTTATTGCCCTCATTGATTTTCTTAGGTTTATAAAATGGGTACATGATGAAGGGTAGCATGTTAAATTATTATATTGTTTAACCAGGGCTGATCTCCTTTTAATGCTTATTTGAATATGTAAAATAACATGATGTCCTTACGTGACGAGTGATGATTGATCTTCTTATGGATCCTTTAGACATGAGTTTAGCTTAGACTCGTTGATTATAATTACACTTATGAATCTTAATTTTTATATAGCATTGCCTTATACAAATTTCACTTAATCATTATCTCAAGGATGGATTGAGTAGATTAGATTATACCTGACACTATGATGAATTATTTTGACGTTAACTGGTGATTTTCCTTATGAGATGAATTGAGCGATTTATGATTTATGCCGTGATGCACCATTATTAAAAAAATGCATTGGTTATGGGTTTGTTGGCATGTTTTACAGACAATGTGCGCTTGTCATTGATGGCAAGAATAGTGTGTGCATCGATGGAAAAACAAGAACAATGTAAGCTAAGGAGGATTAGGGTAGAGTCGCACACAGTGTGTAGGTGTGCACCAGGGATGAGGTTAACTCATTGCCAAAGCTCAAGAGAGATAGCGTACTCAGGATCTCAGGCAGATCAAAGGTCGAGGCCTTTGACACTTAGAAATTGTTCTAAGTAAGGAGGATACATAAGCTCGGGCAGAGAAGCGACATTGATCATTGGATCCCATTCAGAATTCCTGATGACCGTCAGATCCGAATCCAGACAAAAGGAGCGCAAAGATGGAGGACAAATATCTGGCGTTAGATCCGAGCGCAGGGTCTGACCATCGTTGGATCAGGAAGAACCTACACGTTCTTTAAAGTGCAAGATCGAAGCAGTGGTCCAACTCCATTTCGGAGTTTTCGCTATCGGGGTTTCGGATACTGGAAGTTGGAGTGTCGAAACACATTGCAACAAGAATGCCGAAATCACGATATGCGAAATCATGATATGATCTGAGCCGTTGAATCAAGATTAGATCTGGACTGTCGAATCATAGGACACGTGGCGAAAGATCATCATGTTGCTGACTGGAAAGTCAAAGGAACGGGGTTCCCTAACCTCTTGAATTCGCGATATGCGAAATCGTGAAACTATCTTAGCCATCAGATCGAGGTTTGTTCTGGACCGTTAATCCAACTCCATCTTGGCGCCTATTGTGACTTGGAGTGACGAGAACCTCCATCTAAGGAACAACGAGATGCAAGATCGTGAAAAGATTAGGACCGTCGGATCACCAAGAACGTGAACCATTGATCTGAGCTCCATCTCGGAGCTTCGCCTATCGCGACTAGGAGTGATGAGAACCTCCATCACAGGAATCGTGAGATGTGAACTCATGATAAGATCTGGACCATCAATACACCAAGATTCTGGACCATTGATTCGACTCCATTTCAAAGTTTCACGAATCGCGACTTGGAGAGGCAAGAAACATAACCACAGGAGTTACGAAATGTTGAAACGTGAAATTGCGAAATACTTTAAGGCTTGTGGACTTAGCCGATGGTCACACCATCAAAGAGATGAAGAGAAGAGTATGTGTAGACAAGCTCCTTTTCGGCATTTCAGGGATCGTGACTTGGAAAGTCGAGAAACTTCACAACGGAATTAACGAAAAGGCGAAATGAAAAATTGTGAAAAGCACGTTATGAACAAGTGCTTGGTCATGGCCGTGGTCATATAAAGGAAGGAGATAGCACAAAAAATCTCCATTTCAGAGTTTCGGAGATCAGGACATGGAGACTCAAGATGTCTCATCGCAGAATCTCTGAATTGCGAAAGTACGAAACGGGTAAATAACGCAAGAACCCATCAGAGTTAATCCAACGATGGAGGTGAACATGAGCACGATCAGAGGGCTACAGTGTAACTGCTAGAAACCATTGATGGTTTCTACCAGAGGATGCAAAGAGATTTTTGTGTGATTTCCAGAGGAGCTGAAGAGTTACAAGGAATCTACCAGTCTAATGAAGACGATTCGTGGAGGAAATTGACAGCTGGATGAGGGTTGGAGCTTGTAACTGAAACATAAAGGATGAGCTCGACTATAACAGAGAATACGATGAGTCTCAACTGCCAGAGAGAAAAAGGAATCTTGGCATAACACCTAGTGATGATAGACACAGGGGTTGAACTGCCAGAGAAGCTGAAGAGTCGCGATGATGATTAGGTAGAGCACTTGAGATGTGGAGGAGATTGGCGCGGTATGAGAATGCAGAGGAATGGTGAATATTGCATGCACAAGGTGCATAGAAGCTATAAATACATGGTACAGAGAAGATATGAGGTTGGAGTCATGGATGATTTTAGGGGCTAAATTTCGCTCATGGGCTAATTTTCCATGGTTTTTCCAAAAATGAGATTCACTATTTTAAAAATGATTCGCCCAAATTCTATAGGATAAAATTATTTTACCTTAAAAATCGCCAAAATTTTATAAAAACTATATAAA
>ML834989.1:7477-34818 GCA_009831015.1 Picea engelmannii
TCCAATGGAAGGCTCTTGAGGCCCTCAACTGATTGCTCTCCTTACAAAGAAAAGATGAAATGTGGGTGAAAGAACTCCAAGCTTATCCACTCAAGTGAGGGGTGAATAGCTTATGAAATGCAGCTTACAATGTGTGTTGCCAACGAAGGGGTCTCTAGCAATCTCAGCAGCATAACAGTATGAAGAATTCCTTGAAGAAATGGTGGTCATTCATGGCTTTTTATAGCCAAGCATTGGGTTATTATGCAACCTCTTTTGAATGTGAAAAGGGGTTCTTTAGGGCACAATTAGGTCTTTGACCAGCCTCCCCACGTAGATTGAGCTCGGATTTGGTGTCAAATCGACTTGGGAGCCGATCCATTAGTGGTTGGGAGGCCGACCAGTTTCATAAATGCGTCGTTTGGCAGGCGCGCGGGTTATTCACCCCACAACCGCGCATATGCGCTCCCGGTACGAAGATGTTACGCGCGCGCGCCCAGTGGGTGTAAAGCGCCTTGTAATTTTTTGGCCATTTTGTATAGTTTTGACCCTTTTGCTATGCTGTGGAATTAACCTTGTGCCATGAATGACTGTTTTTCTGTGTTGAAGATGCAGAGTTCTTGTCGGCCTGTGCGGACGAAATTTCAGTGATAACAATAGGACAAGACCTATCTCTAGTCATAGTCAACACAAATTCTCCTGTCTCTATTCTTCCTAACTCTAGGAGGAAATATGATCTATGATGGAGATCATCCCAGGGTCTGTCCAGACCAGTCAATGCCTCTAAACTCGCCTCGTCAGAGGGAAAGACCAAGTCTAAAGAATCAGTAGTGGCAAGGAAACCTCGAGCCCAAGCAGGCTTGAGAACTGGATCTAACTCCTATGTAGGATTCATATCAGGGTCGACAGAAGCTTGCTGGACTATAGAGTACGCAACCTCTACCATGGATAAGGGCATGGACATTCCATGATTCCTTGTCCCTTCCATCATGGATAATGGGGAAGAAAGAATCCACAGATCATTAAAATAAGTCGTGTGGAATGACGACACTAAAAATATTTCAGCCTTAGGCTGGTTGGGGACAACCGATATCGTTTTGACATCGCTGGAAGGTGGCGAGTAATCGAAAATACCTATGAGAGGTGGGCAAAAACCAACCCCCACGTTGATGAACCCGGGCTATGGGTTATCAATCTTTGGAACCGTGGATGCCCCCGATGAAGGGTTAGGTATGGATAAGGACAATTGATCAATGGTCATTATTCGACCATCATGTGGAAAATACAAGACCAAAAAAACTGTGGCAACCACTGCATGCATGGCATATGTCCAAGTCCTTCCTAACAGGAGGTTGTAGTCGAGAGGCGCGTCGACCACTTCAACTTTGACACACACGGTCTTCCCTCCTAACTGCATGGGGAAAGAATGAATGATTCCATGTGGTTTGAAAGAACGACCGTTGAAATCCGTAAGAAGAGTAGGTGAAGGAGACAAAACGGGTTGCCCAATGGCCTTCCAACATGCCAATGACATCACACATGTCGAGGTGTCCTAATCAATCATTGTATAGAAAATATTCTGGGTAGAATATTTCGTGTGGTGAGCTACTACTATCTGAAATGCGATGTGGTATGGGAGACGAGGCTTGAAGTTGGTTGTATCAAGCGTGATAGTTCCTAGATTACATGTCTCAATGGATCCTAAGGCAGCTAGCAGAGCCTTTCTCTGTAAAGGGTAGCTTTGGGGGACCTCCAAAGCAGACATTGCGCAAGGGGTTTGTGACAAATCCTCCACCATAGAGTAGTTTTGGGTGACCCTCACATTTGGATTATGTGAAGCCTTCTTGAACGCCCCTTTCATGATGGGTGTCATTGTTTCACCCATCGTTCTCTTGATCTGGAGAGGAACAAATGAGTTTTCGGCTTCTTTACCCTTTTTGGCAGTACTTGGCATTTCGTAATCATGTGCCCTAGTAGCTATGTGAGCTTCACCTTTCAACATATAGATATTTGAGGTCGAGGGATTACTAGATGATGAAGGGGGTCCTTGACTGCCCCCATTCCTGTTCGCAGAGGATTGAGTTAAAGTTTTCCCATGAGGAAATGGGTTCCTTAACACTGCAGGATGCTGCTGCACCAATACATTTTGGGCCTCCGCGAGTCGAGGGCACATGTGAGTCGGGTGGTCTTCCATGCAAAGGTTGCATGGATACTTCGACTTATTTCTCTATGTGCTTCCTCCGCCAACATTATTGGGTTGTTTCTTATCCCCCTTATCCTTCTTTCACTATTTTTTCTTCCCTTCGGTCTGTTGGTTGGCCTTTGGGTTTGTCGATTGCATGCTATGTACATCCAACATCTGAGCAGGGGAGAAACCCAACTAAGAGTTGGGCTAGCCACTGTCTGCTGTATGGACAATTGTTTCAATTGGTTTGACATCAGATCAATGGGATTTTCTTGTGCTCAACCAACAATGCCGTCAGCATGTGGTCCGGAATTGTGTCTGGTCTTATCAAGAATAGACCATGGCGCATCTGGAAAAACTTTGTAAAGAAAGACAAACTAAAAGTAAATCAACTCTAGCTATTGAGCTCTCATTATTGCCTCTTCCTCTGAAAAGACCCCCGACGTAGCTACGTCCTTGGATAACTGGGGTACCAAAGACTTAAAGAACCATTCCAGCAGGAATGCTGGTGGAACTGGTACTTTAATCAAACTCTTTCGGTGTTGCCATTCTCGGATGTGATCAGAGATATGGTCAGCCTTTGTCTTCTCAAAGTTGTCCAAAAGTACAGTGCCGACATCGTATCTCACAGGTAATTGAAAATGATTTAAGAAAACCATTTCCAATTCGCCAAAAGTAGAGTATCTTGAGAGGTCAAGCTCGATGTACCATTTTGTGGCACTCCCGATAAGAGTGCGTTGAAACAAATGCAACTGGATGAATTCGTCTCTCAAAGAGTTGGACGAGCACCATAAGTGAAAGGTAGTCACGTGATCCCCTGGATCTTTATTAGGCTTGCCTTCAAACTTTGGAATCCGAGGGTAGCTTGTCGACATAGCAGGCCAATGTGGATCGTGACAGATTGGGTCATTCAATAATATTGACAAGTCTGGAAAATGCAAAGTTTCCAGAAATGATAGCTTAGGTTGTTGAGTATGTATAGGAGGATAGGAGCCTGGGATTTGGCTGGCACCAAGTTTCCAGGAAAAGTTAGGTTGCTGGCCCAGGTTCTGGTAAAAACCATGGCCTAGGATAACATTTAGATAATGCGCTGGTTGAGATGTCATCGACTGACTCCCGTAATAGGACGTTGAGGGCTGAGAAGGGATCGCTCCCGACGTTGTGTTCCAAATGTTCCGAAAAGGGTTTCCCCTTGCCGATCCGAAGGGAATAAGTACTAAGCCTTTCCCAGGGTTCCATTAACCATGGAAGGGGTTGCCCCCGGTCGACATCCCTGATGAGGGAACTGATCCCTACCATAGAATCCAAGGTCCTTGAGAAGTGTGTGCCC
Organism: Picea engelmannii; assembly: GCA_009831015.1. Taxonomy (NCBI): domain Eukaryota; kingdom Viridiplantae; phylum Streptophyta; class Pinopsida; order Pinales; family Pinaceae; genus Picea; species Picea engelmannii. The sequence goes on from ML834989.1 coordinate 10,972, forward strand.
CCTGTGCAAGAATAATACCCTGCACATGATTTTGTGATCCAAAACTAGGGTTGCCCCCGATTGAGATGGTAGCTAACGAGAATGCATTGTTACCAAATGTGTTGAACAAAGAGAATGGAAAAGAACCCACCAATGTGGTATTGGAAGGAGGTCCTTGAGTACCTTCTCCGAACAAGCTGTGATTCATGTTCGGTCAGACGGGCTACTGAGAAGAACCTCCAAGCGATGGGGATGACAGAGGTATATGACCCCTGCCGTAAGGGAAAGATTTATAGGGGGCTGAGGTCCCCCCCATGGACCCTTGTAGAGGAGCATTAGAGCTCCTTGCCCCCAGACCCAAAGTCTGTAGGGTGGAGTAGGTGAGGATCGAGTTTGTGTCAAAGTTGGGCATCCAGTATGAAAACGGATGGCCCGTTGCACTCTGTGTAAACGATGCAGTGATCACCGCCATGGACATAATCATACCACTACCTGAGGTAGAGGTGGTTGAGACCATAGTGGCTCGAACCTGTGAAGGTGATTTAGGAGGTGGATTTGTGGTAGCCGTAGAGGGAGTATGAGGACTCCTTGATTAAGTAGCAACATTTGCTTCCATCGCTACTTGCAGGACTATCTGACGCTCTTGATGCGTTACCCTTGGAGGGGAAAGTTGTATCAAAAGTGGCATCGACAAGTAAGTGATAAGAGGCTTGTACGGACTGAGAGCTTCAGCTCCAAGGTCAGAAATAGTCGGTTCCTCCAGATACAAGTGTTCTCCTCTCAGATATATCTTGGGTACAATTTCCTGTGGCCCGGTCGCCTCAAAAGACCCTTACTAGTCTAGTCTTCGCCTTCGCAATGGCGGTGGTGGCTCCAAGTTAACCGATGGCAGGCCCAAAAGCCTTCGTGACCGGTGGAGCTCTTGATCTTCCACTATGTGAGAAGATCAACGACACACTAAGGCTCTTCTAACGTTGAATACTAAAGACCCACTAGAAAAAGTTCCTATGAGATACAACAAGCAAGCCACTATTACTAGTTGGAAGAACAATTACAACAACCAACACTAGAGAAACTTACCGGTGCAAGTGCAACTCAAACACGGAAGCACCCTCTAGGTATACTCTGTAAATCATGGCCCGATGTCTTCCCTAGGTACCATGGTATACCCCCGTAGTCACTTGTGTAAGTCCCTAAAATCAAGGCAACTAGGTTTCCATCTCGTGAACAACTACCAGGCGGGTACAATTGAAAGTCGGGTGGACCGTAATGAGCAGGGTATCAAGCCTGAAACCTATCGAGGGTATCAAAATCAAGTGTTTCACAAGATGAATGAGGACCTCTAACATATTCGGGACCCATGAAGCTCCGTGGCAAATGCGATCAACGTAATCCCAAGATAAGTTCTCTATATGCGTTCCTCCGCTAAGATTGGTCCGACTTTGGAGGGGTTATCTCCACTACCTTTCCGCACGTGACCTCATGTTTAACCCCTGTGTTAGAGGGGGGTCCCAGATAATTTCCATGTTGCTAGAATTTTTCACTCCCTATCACAGACATCTATGTTTTTTTTATAGCCTTGAAGAGTTTCCTCTCCAACCTAAATCAAGGCTCTAGCCTAATCTAGTTGATGGACCCTACAAACATGGAAGTCTGATTAATTTTAATTAAGCGTTAATTTTAAGTGGTTTATTTTAAGTCAAAGGAACATATATGAAACTGATGGTGTTTGTAAAGAGACTAAAGAGAAGAACAAATGTTGGAAACAAAATTACTTCTTCTTCAACAAACAAAGATTTGCAAATTGAAAACTCTTTAACCAACTTTTCTAACTGACTTTTCTTTCTAAGATCCTTTAAAAGAAAAACTCAAAACTGAATTTCGCTCAACAACGAGCTACTTAAAGTCCTAAGTATTCAGTAAAGAACTTATGAAAGCACTCTTCTTCCTGACAAGTAAAGACAACTAACCTAACTACTTAATTAAGCAAGAAACCTTTTTTTTATTTTTTTTATATGCTTCAAAATAAGAAACTTGAAAATGAATTCTTTTCTTTTCTTCTAAAGCAAGTAAAAGGGAAAAGTAAAGACAAGACAAGACCCAAGAAACTTACTTCAGGTCTACTGCGGATCGTAGGGAGTCACTGAATGAACCACAAATGATTAAACAGAAAATACTCACAGACTCATAAAAAAAACCCTTTCAACAAAAACACAAGCAATCATTAAAAGATAAAGAAACTGACATCAAACCTAGGCTCAAAGACTGTAACTACAGAGACCAGGACTAAATCAAGAAACCCCTGAGAAGTCATAATTCAATCAGGGAAGAGGATGACTGCCTCTTCTTGAGAAAAAGGCTTCCTGATACAACCACGCTACTGACACTTAAGCAGCCTGCGTATGTACGCGGGCTGTCCAAAGGTAGGGCGCGTATGTACGCAGGCAAACCCACTGCAAGCCGCGTACACCTCTGTAACTTCTCAAAAAAGAAAACCAACAGTCAAAGATGATAAGGCAGGGAGTACTGGTATGGAAAACCAGAATCCCTTAAAGACTTAGTAACTTACAGAGAACTCAAAGAGGTAATTAAACCAATTAAAACACCCAAAAAGATCCCCTAAAAACCCTAGAGGATCCCCAATATGGTCGCAAATTATGCTATAGTGGGAAAACCCCCCTATGGAATACACTAGGGTTCTAAAGTTTAGGAAGAGATAACCATCTAAAGTCTCCTACTTTTAACAACTATCCCGACAACACCCCACATTCATGCATAAAGTACAAAGTATATGGATCCAATAGTCTTATCTTAAACTCCATGTCCGGTGTCGATCCCTTTGCATTCAGTCGCTTCTCGACTGCAAATCTCCTCCCAAGGCTGACTTGCATTCACCAAAAGAAAAAAACAAAAAACTACAAACATGTATTCTATATACAAATTAGTGGGTTAGATGTCATAACAAAATGTATATAAAACATGAAGATTGAACACATCATATGGCAGGACGGAAAAAGTACTTATTTATATTAATCTCATAAAGTTACTTACAAAATGAGATCGACGACTACTCCTCGAACCCAGTCCCAGGCTCCTCTCCACCAAGCTCCAATTGCTTCCACGTATCTTTCTTCTCTCACACTTCTCTCTAGAGAATAGGCATAAGCTTATGGATGAGGAAAAAAGGCAAGAATAGGGAATTCTGGCTCAAAACTTACAATGTGGCTGCAAATTCTTGGGGCAAGGGGGGAAAGAAAAATGGGCAGAGTTTCACTGTTGCTATGTTTCTCCTTGGAATGAGACCCTAACACCTCTTTTTATATGAAAAAAATATGGTTATTTGGTTGGGTGACAGGCTATAGGCAATCAATTGGTTAATAAACCACCCAATAGCTAGTAATATCAATGAATTCCTTGCAACTTTTTATTTTTTGCAACTTTTGTGGGTATACGCGGGCTGTAATGGTTCAACTAGCATACGTGCACAGGCAGTAGTGGTGCAACTAGCGCACATACGTGGGCATTAGTGGTGCAGGGCGCATACATCTTCAAAAACAGTGTTTTTAAGAAGAGCTGTTCTATATTGGATTGGCAAAAATAGTAAGTAAGATGGCCTGATGCCAAGTATGCATGTATGGTGCAATTTAGGGTTATAACAATTAGGGAAACCAACTATCCTTGAAAAATCACATAAAGCATACCTTTGAGCTAAAATATTGTCCATTTCAAACCAGTGGAGTCACAAATAGATTTTCGAACAATGGAGTTGCCATGGTGAATGATAAGCAGTCAGAATTATATGTCCATTTTCAGTTCACCATCTAAAACTGGATCTACTCATTTTCATTCTCCCAGGGAATATATCTTCACTTCCATTCCCAACAATGACGCCATTAATGTTAGCACTGAGAGTCAACCTCATACTGAAAGAGGATAAGCCTAGTACCAGTCAAAATAAAAGTAAAAGGATTAAAATGGTTTGAGTATGTGGATCAGTGAGACTGCAGGGAGAGGAAAAGATAACAGAAGTAACTTCAGATCATTTCAGGACCATTGGGTTATGGAGTCATAAGTATCATGAATAAGGAAGGCATTTAAACCGCCTATCACACAAAAGGATTTATGTGGTGATAAGGAGAAAGAAGACATAAAATGTTTGAGTGATGAACCATGAAAAATGGGAAAGATAACAACAGATCCTCTACTGCCTTAGGAATCCATAGATCAGAGAGATACTACATCTAGACAAGAAGAAAACATAAAATATCTGGTGAACCATGAAATATGGACATGATAACAACAGATCCTCCATCGCCTCAGGGATCCATAAATAAGAGAGATTACATATAGACAAAAAGGAAAACACGAAGGGTCTGAGTGATGAACGATGAACATGGGAAAGATAACAACAAATCCTCCACCACCTCAAGAATCCATGAATCACAACTACTACATTCAGACAATAAGAAAAATTGGAAATATCTGATGGACCATGAAAGATGGGCATGATAGAAAAAAATCCTCCATCGCCTCAGGGATCCATAAATCAGAGAGATTACATTTGGACAAGAAGGAAAACATAAACAACATGTAAACTAAGAATATGGTCTGATAAAAACAATTCAAAGGAATCTTCAATAACATCTATTTACAATCCAAACCCTCAGACATACAAACCGAAAAATTATAGAGCCCTTCTCTTGAAACTCTCTCATCTCCCTAGCCTCTGAAGAACACCCCCCCATTTATAAAAACTAAACAGATATATTTACATCAGATCAGTCCACAACTACCAGGAGTGTGATCTGGCCATCCCATTCAAGGATTCACGTCTATGCAACCTTCTGTCAAACCGTGCATGTATTCTTTTGTCAAACGCAAACTCAAAGTAGCATGGGCCTGTAGAAAAACAATCCATAGGGGAACCTCGGGCTGACAGTGCTATCTCCACGTCCAGACCCTCCATGACTTCTATTTATGGAGTGAGTCAAGGTTTCAACCATCACTCCTTTTTCATTAACCGATCTCTCATTGGGATCAGGATGAGGCTCAATGCCTAGGGGGATGCCACACACTGCTCTTGGATTAGATGCTATATAGGCACGCTATTGCGGGGTTGTCAAAGGTGGTTTGGATCTACACCACGTTTGAGCCCACAATCCACCACCTTCCGCCATGTATCTCTTTTGTTATACCATGGTTTCAATTGTGAGACTGCTCAAGAATTTTATCGTTAGAGCATGTTCCATCCCCCCAATGAAGCATGGCTGTTGATCTGGTCACAATATGCGATCTGGGAAATCCCCACTTTTTCTGCCACTCGCCGCTCCTCGATGGACCCTGCTTCCTACTGCGAAGATCAACAACTCACAATTACTTCGGGATTTTGGGCTTCGGTCCTTTTCAATGCATAGCTCTGATAATTCTCCGAAGTGTTGAATTCCCGAAGTGAGAGATCTGGCACTGCGTGTCCTCTTGTTTTGGATGACCGATATTTATTTCAGGAGTTCAGGCTTCAGGCCTTTTTCTCCTGCTTTCTTTCACAATTATTCGAAGTGCCAAATTATAGAAGTGAGAGATCAGGCACCACGTGTCCTCTTGTTTTCGACGATCAAGATTTACTTCAAGAGTTTGGGCTTCGAGCCTTTTTCTCTTTCTTTCTCACGCAATTCTTCGAAGTGCCAAATTCTCGAAGTGAGATATCTGGCGTTGCGTGTCCTCTTGTTTTGGATGACCAAGATTTACTTTGGGAGTTCGGGCTTCGGGCCTTTTTCTCCTACTTTCTCGTGCAATTCTCCAAAGTGCCGAATTCCTGAAGTAAGAGATCTAGCGCCACATGTCCTCTTGTTTTGTACGACCCAAATTTACTTTGGGAGTTTGGGCTTCATGCCTTTTTCTCCTGCGTTCTCACGCAATTCTCCAAAGTTTCGAATTCCTGAAGTGAGAGATATGGTGCTGCGTGTACTCTTGTTTTGGATGACAAAGATTTACTTTGGGAGTTCGGGCTTTGGGATGTTTTCTCCTGCTTGCTCGCACAATTCTTCGAAGTGCTGAATTTCTGAAGTGAGATATCTGGTGACACGTGGCCTCTTGATTTGGATGACCAATATTTACTTCAGGAGTTCAGGCTTCGGTCCTTAAAGATTCCTTTACTTACTCAACTTATGCTTGCTTTCTCCTGGAGTAGGAGATCGACTGACATGTGTCCCCTGCTGAAAGATCAATAGTTGTGAGCGATTGCAGGCTCACAACTAACATATACTTTAATTTGCATCATGATCCCTGCAATGAATCCCCTCCATTGATTTCTCTTCGAGGATATCTGACGGTTGTGACTTAATCTTGCTGATTTGATGGCTGGTCTTTCTCTCGCTTAGATCCCATGACTAAAAATTGAATCTGCTTGCATGTTAGTATTTCAAACCGAAATGGGTTTCTTTTGAATGCTGCATTTGGATGCTTCTGTGTAGACCATGGAATTGGTCATCCTGCGACCCTTTGACAACTATATGTGATAACACCATCCTTGAAATGAGGGGAAGTACTCGGGGGTTTTCCTTAGGCAATGTAACCTTGAAAAACATTTGTATGGCCTTCTATTAATTAGATTTTCTAATGGGACTAGCTAATCCTTTCAAGTCCTTTTAGTCCATTGTAAATAGGTCTTGATATTATTTCAATAAGTCATTACCTCCTTTTTTTTTCTTTTTGACCAACAATCCCTAATTCTTTTCATTTTGGGTCTTTCATTATTAGAGATATTGACTTCCATTGTCTTGACCTTGGATTTCATCCATTCAAGGGATTTGGTTTCATCAAGTTTTCTCTCTCCCTCTTTAATCTCATTGTATGATGTAGGGAGGTTGATCCTATATTCTCCTTTTGGTGTGAATTATTTCTTATTTAGTTTGTAGACAAATTTCATTGGTTTATGTACTTTGGATGATTATTTTTCCATCTAAAACTCTTAACAACAATTTTTTTAGTCTTCATTTTCACCTTATTTGTTGTAAGAATTCCATCCCTTTAATTGACTAGCATTATTCCATGACAAGTCGAAGTTGACCCCTCTTCGAACTTTGACTTGCCTTTGTCCTCCCTATTATGTCTAATTGATTGTTCACTAAATATCTTATATCTTTCACTATAGTACCTAGGTGCAATCCTTACTTCTACAGGGCGGAAGGACAATATGTTTAAAAAGTTTTCTTTCAATTTAGTCTAGCTCCATGTTTTTTCTTTTTCTTCCTCCACTTTGGGACATTTATATGCTATGTCCTCTAATGTACTTGGGAAAATGTATGGCCACCCTCTTTCATCATGGTATCCAATCCTAATCCATTCTTTTCACATTCTTCTGTATGGATTTCCACTAAAAATTCTAGTATAAGATTCTTTATTTGTGATGTTTCTTTTGATTTCTTTCCACCAAATATTTCTTTAAAGAAATTTGAGGTTAGTGTCCAAGTCTATAGTTGATGGGCATAGGTGATCCACCAAAATGATGTTAGTATATTTAGACACTTAGGAGTTAGCTAATATCTACTTGGTCTAATGTGTCATTAGGTAAAAGTGTGTTTCTTAGTGTGTTTCCTTAGTATGCATTAATATGCATTTGTAGTTAGGAAATACGACGGTCACAATATGTTCCTGACATAGAGTGATCCACGGTTCATATTCTCCTCGATATTAAGGGCCATTGATCTATGTCTTAACACTAGATTGGTCCATGATCTCTATTTAAAGAGCATGGAGGGTTATTTTTCGATGATCGTTTGTGAGAAACACTATTGTAAAATCTCTCTGTAATCTTTTTCCTATGCATTAATAAAATGATCCAAGTGGTCATGTTGGCTGGGGCCATGGATGTTTCCATGTAGGGGATTTACCATGTCAAAACATCAGTGTATTGATCTTTGATCTGGTTGTGTGAGTGGTTACTAAAGGCATTCGTCCTCTGTTGGAATACCCGTGTTGTTGAACATGGTATCAAAGCCTGTTTAAAGACCCACTCTAGTTGTAGATTGAGATCGTGAAGCCAAGTTGCCTCATCTGTGTTTTCTTCCATTTTTGTACATTTTTGGGTTGAGAGGACTATTTGATTGCATTCAGAGTGCTCGTTTTAGTTCGTTTCACTCTGTTATGAGGAAAATCACTCTATGACATGGGGTAAACCACAACAGATGGAAATCACTGCAGAAATCAACTCCAATCTCAAGTATGCTATATAAACAAACATGATAACAAGACAATATAAAGATCCTACCTCATCCGGATGTTCGATGAAGTCCACCGTTGAGCACTTAACTCAAAGCTATACAACTGCAAATTGTTCTCAAAAACCAAGATACAAAAGCATATGGTGATAATACATAGATCATAGAGATACTACATCTAGACAAGAAGAAAACATAAAATATCTGGTGAACCATGAAAGATGGGCATGATAACAACGAATCCTCCATCGCCTCAGGGATCCATAAATAAGAAATATTACATCTAGATAGAAAGGAAAACACGAAGTGTCTGAGTGATGAACGATGAACATGGGAAAGATAACAACAGATCCTCCACTACCTAAAGAATCCATGAATCACAACTACCACATTCAGACAATAAGAAAAATTGGAAATATATGATGGACCATGAAAGATGGCCATGATAGAAAAAAATCCTCCATCGCCTCAGGGATTCATAAATCAAAGAGATTACATTCAAACAAGAAGGAAAACAAAAACAACATGTAAACTAAGAATATGGTTTGATAAAAACAATTCAAAGGAATCTTCAATAACATCTATTTATAATCCAAACCCTCAGGCATACAAATGGAAAAATTACAGAGCCATGCTCTTGAAACTCTCTCGTCTCCCCAGCCTATGAAGAACACCCCCCCATTTACAAAAAATAAACTGATCTATTTACATTAGATCAGTCCACAACTACAATGAGTGTGATCTGGCCATCCCATTCAAGTATTTACATCTGTGCAACCTTCTATCAGACCATGCGTGTATTCTTTTGTCAGACGCAAACTCAAAGTAGCATGGGCCCACAGAAAAGCCACCCATAGGGGCACCTCGGGATGACAATGCTGTCTCCATGTACATACCCTCCATGACTTCTATTATGGAGTGAGTCGAGGTTTCAACCATCACTCCTTTTTCATTAATCAATCTCTCATCGGTATCCGGACGAGGCTCAATTCCTAGGGGGTTGCCACACGCTGCTCTTGGATTAGATTCTATATAAGCACGTTATTACAGGGTCGTCAAATTCATTTTGGATCCACACCACATTTGAGCCCACAATCCATCACCTTCCGCCATGTAGCTCTTTTATTATACCATGGTTTCAATTGCAGGACCGCTCAAGAATTTTATCATTCAAGCATGTTTTATCCCCACAATGAAGCGTGGCCATCAATCTGGTCACAATATGCGATCTGGGAAATCCCCACTTTTGCTACCACTCACCGCTCTTCGATGGACCCTTCTTCTTACTGCAAAGATCAATGACTCAAAACTACTTTGAGAGTTTGGGCTTTGGTCCTTTTCAATGCATAGCTCTTATAATTCTCTGAAGTGATGAATTCCTGAAGTGAGAGATCTGGCGTCGCGTGTCCTCTTGTTTTAGACCACCGAGATTTACTTCAGGAGTTCAGGCTTCAGGTATTTTTCTCCTTCTTTCTCACACAATTCTCCGAAGTGCCGAATTCCAGAAGTGAGAGATCAGGAACTGCATGTCCTCTTGTTTTTGACGATCGATATTTACTTCAAGAGTTCGGGCTTCGAGCCTTTTTCTCTTGCTTGCTCGCACAATTATCCAAAGTAACGAATTCTCGAAGTGAGAGATCTAGCGCTGCGTGTCCTCTTGTTTTGGATGACCAAGATTTACTTCAAGAGTTCGGGCTTCGGGCTTTTTTCTCCTTCTTGCTCACGCAATTCTCTAAAGTGCCAAATTCCTGAAGTGAGAGATCTGGCGTCACACGTCCTCTTGTTTTGTACGATTGAGATTTAATTCGAGAGTTCGGGCTTCATGCCCTTTTCTCCTTTCTCGCTCAATTCTCCAAAGTTCCGAATTCCTGAAGTGAGAGATCTGGCATTGCGTGTTCTCTTGTTTTGGATAACTGAGATTTACTTCGGGAGTTCGGGCTTTGATCCTTTTTCTCCTGCTTGCTCGCACAATTATCTGAAGTGAGATATATGGTGATGCATGGCCTCTTGATTTGGAAGATCGAGATTTACTTTAGGATTTTAGGCTTCGGGCCTTCGAGAGTCCTTTACTTAATCAACTTATGATTGCTTTCTCTCAGAGTACAAGATCACCTGACATGTGTCCCCTGCTGAAATATCAATAGCCATGAGCGATTGTGGGCTCACAACTAGAAGATACTTTAATTTTCATCATGATCCCGCAATGACTCCCCATCGTCGATTTATCTCTGATGAGATTTGATGGTCGTGAATTAATATTTATGATATGACAGTTGTTCTTTCTCTCGCTCAGATCCTACGACTGAAAATTGAATGAACTTGCCTGTCAGTATTTCAAACCGAAATGGGCTGCTTTTGAATGCTACGTTTGGATGCTTCTGTGTAGACCATGGACTTGGTCATCCTACGACCCTTTGACAACTATATATGATAACACCATCCTTGAAATTAGGGGAAGTACTCGAGGGTTTTCCTTAGGCAATGTAACCTTGAAAAACGTTTGTATGGCCTTCTATCAATTGGATTTGCTAATGGGACTAGCTAATCCTTTCAAGTCCTTTTAGTCCATTGTAAATAGGTCTTGATATTATTTCAATAAGTCATTACCTCCTTTGTTTTATTTCTGACCAACAATCCCTAATTATTTTCATTTTGGGTCTTTCATTATTATAGATATTGACTTCCATTATCTTGACCTTGGATTTCATCCATTCAAGGGCTTTGGTTTCATCAAGTTTTCTCTCTCCCTCTTTAATCTCATTGTATGATGTAGGGAGGTTGATCCTATATTATTCTTTTGGTGTGCATTATTTCTTATTTAGTTTGTAGACAAATTTCATTGGTTTATGTACTTTGGATGATCATTTTTCCATCTAAAACTCTTAACAACAAATTTTTTAGTCTTCATTTCCACCTTATTTGTTGTAAGAATTCCATCCCTTTAATTGACTAGCATTATTCCATGACAAGTCGAATTTGACCCCTCTTCGACCTTCGACTTGCCTTTGTCCTCCCTATTATGTCTAATCAATTGTTCACTAAATATCTTATATCTTTCACTGTAGTACCTAGGTGCAATCCTTACTTCTACAGGGCGGAAGGAAAGTATGTTTAAAAAGTTTTCTTTCAATTTAGTCTAGCTCCATGTTTTTTCTTTTGCTTCCTCCACTTTGGGACATTTATATGCTATGTCCTCTAATGTACTTGGGAAAATGTATGGCCACCCTCTTTCATCATGGTATCCAATCCTGATCCATTCTTTTCACATTCTTCTGTATGGATTTCCACTAAAAATTCTAGTATAGGATTCTTTATTTGTGATGTTTCTTTTGATTTCTTTCCACCAAATATTTGTTTAAAGAAATTTGAGGTTAGTGTCCAAGTCTATATTTGACGGGCACAGGTGATCCACCAACATGTTGTTAGTATATTTAGACACTTAGGAGTTAGTTAATATCTACTTGGTCTAATGTGTCATTAGGTAAAAGTGTGTTTCTTAGTGTGTTTCCTTAGTATGCATTAATATGCATTTGTAGTTAGGAAATACGACGGTTACGATATGTTCCTGACATAGAACGATCCATGGTTCATATTCTCCTCGATATTAGGGGCCATTGATCTATGGATTAACACCCGATTGGTCCATGATCTCTATTTAAAGAGCATGGAGGGTTATTTGTCGATGATCGATTGTGAGAAACTCTATTGTAAAATCTCTTTGTAATCTTTTTCTTTTGCATTAATAAACTGCTCCAAGTTGTTGTGTTGGTTGGGGTCAGGGATGTTTCCATGTAGGGGATTTACCATGTTAAAACATCAGTGTATTGATCTTTGATCTGGTTGTGTGAGTGGTTACTAAAGGTGTTCGTCCCCTGTTGGGATACCCGTGTTGCTGAACATGATATCAGAGCCTGTTTGAAGACCTGCTCGTGTTGTAGACCGAGATCGTGAAGCCAAGTTACCTCATTTGTGTTTTCTTCCATTTTCGTACATTTTTGGGCTGAGAGGACTATTCGATTGCATTAAGAGTGCTCGTTTCAGTCAGGAATGCTTTTCGTTTCACTCTGTTACGAGGAAAATCACTCTGGCATGGGGTAAACCACAATAGACCGAAAAGATTGCAGAAATCAACTCTAATATCAAGTATGCTATATAAACAAACATGCTAACAAGACAATATAAAGATCCTACCTAATACAGATGTTCGATGAAGTCCACTGTTGAGCACTCGACTCAAAGATATACACCTACAACTTGTTCTCAACAACCAAGATACACAAGCATATGGTGATAATATATAAAATTAGCATATATAATAGCGTAATCCATCAATATTAATAATAGATATTCCCATGGAATAACAATTCAAATATTTTCAAGACATTAATTGGATGAGAAAAGAGTATTTCAATTAAAATATGATCAACATAAGTGTATGAATGACAAACTTCTATGTCAGTACGTCTCGGAACCAATAAACTAATTCCCTTCCAGCCGGGCCTTCACCACTTCAATTCTCCACCAAAGGCAAGCTCATATAAGAGAGACACTAAGGTTCTCAATCAAATAGGGAAGAGCTTGTGGGTTGAACAATGTGTTCAGTCTTAAAAGGACAAAGGGATGCAGACTCAATATGAAGTGAATAATTTCTCCAGATTTGTAACTTTGCTCTCAAATTTGAATTCTTCTCCCTCTTCCACAACTTAGATATGGCCTATTTATAGCCTTCAAATGAACTAAAGGGTCGAGTCAGAATGTTTCCAGTATATGGAAGGTCAAGGATCATGGATCTCGTGACGTGACATGGAAACCCAACAACATTTTTTAATTTTGGGCACAAAACCCAATGTACACTACTTGTAATGGTGCTACCTGTGTATACACATTCTGTATAGCTGTTAGGGTGCGTATATGTGGGAAAATATGTTTTTTAGCTCTGGGAATTGCAAAAAGGGACTTCAAGTCTGCATAGGGAAATGAAAAAGGCCTTCTAAGCAAGTTGAATGGGGTGAGGCAAATATTGCTATAATAGATGCCCCCTAATGTGTGAGTTCAGAGGATTATCTGGGATGGCCGAAATACATTATAATTCCCAGAAGTGGAGTAATGGAGACTCAACTGGATGAACTAGTTTCTCATAAGAATATCATAATCCATATTGACTTTGTGCACATGGCTGCCAATTTGAATTACATTGAAAATCCATGTGGAAATATACCAAACAACTATTCATGGCCATGAATAGGAAATACAAAGGTAGATACATGCCATAGGCTGTCATAATCATGAAAAAGGCCCAGTGAAAACCAGTTTCAAAATCAATCTGAAGATTTCTATATACAATGAAGTACAATTTGATCTCCCATGATCACTAAAGTCATATAGGTATTGGTCCAATGAATGATAGCAACAACTCAAGAAATATGCAACTATGAACTGATGTCTTCAAGTCTTCTACACGATCCACCAAAGGTGCAAGTATACATCATGTGAATAAAGGAATTGAGGTCAAACACAATGAGACTTCATTTGATTACCGGTCATTAAGGTATACCATTAAAAAATGCGAGACAACCTGCTGATAATGAAAGTAGGTATCAAGGCACCGAGTACATTCTTACAAGTGTGAATAAAGGAGTTGAGGTCGAACACTTGAAGAATCCATTGATCAGGAGACATTGATGTATTCACAACTATCGATGGTGAGAGAACCTACCACTAATGACTGCAAGCCTCTAGGTACTCATAGGAATCTAGGCCTCATTTCTAAAATAGATGAGTTGAATTCGATGGAAGGAGCCCTGCTTAAAGGAGAGCATTAAGGCATCTCTCATCAGTCAACATTAGGTACAAAGAGTAGCTTGATGATTTGGAGGAAATCGGATGAAGAACATGTTCATGAACTAATGACCTTGTGCGTCTTTTGCATGCACCAGATGCAAATAGTGCATGAAAAAGACCCTCTGAATAGAATCCAATAAGGAAAACTGTCGACAAAGGCGAGGAAAGCACCAATAAGGCTAATGGAATCCAAGACACTACATGAATCCAAATTTGTGAATATATTTCTTTCCATCAAACATAAGGGAAACCCCCCAATCAACGACCAATGGGGAGATGTCGACTGTTGGGTTCAAGGTTACCTACCCATAAGGAAAGTAGGACTAGGGTGCACAGTAGGACAACAAATTCATGTAAATCTAAGACACACTGAGGGTATGGATGACATGCAAAGTCAATAGTTCTGAGAAATAGCTGACACATGCTTATATACATCCTTTGAACAAGAGCATGAGACATATGGATGACTATGGTAGCATGACCTCAATGATGAAACTTTGTGATGTAGGAGGCACCAATCAAACTCTCCATAGGGATTGGAAGAATAACCAATCAAAGGAGTACAATCTTAAGTAACGAGCTCAGCTTCCTAAGGTCATGCTAAACCCAAAATTTGGATGAAAAGTGGACTCAAATTTTTTTGCTCTGTTCAACATGTGACACAACTGTTGCCAACACAAGATATTATTCTTTTCCCGCCCGTCTTTTTTTGTTTTTTCTTAGAAAAATGAATTCTATTATACAGAGGATGAAACAAGTGTCGTGAGTAAGAAACTGGTTCCGATAGTGGAACATACCTATTCTCAATGCAAGGAGGTGCATGCAGGATATGGACACTCGGGGGAATGTTTCCTCATAAGGTACAAGGTGCCAAGCTGCAAAGGATATAAACAAGGCTCTGCTTGGTTGATGATGCAAAATTCTGAGATAATAGGGTTATAATGCGAAAGCATGAACCAACAATAGGCTTAGTACTGCAAGAAAGAGGGTGAGATGCAATTACAACTTAACTCCAAAGAATGTCTTTTTTTGTAAATTTAGTCCCCTAGGTCCAAAAAAGTATAAAACAATACCCATGAGAACTCTTCTAGGACTAGAGTGTTCCTTTTTCAAAATTACTCTACTTGGTCTGAAAAAGGGTTAAGATTACACCAAATAGACATGCTTTCAAATCCAATTTACAAGTGTGAAAGAGACAAGTTCACTCGACAATCTTTTTGCTTTTTGAGAGAGTTGGAAAAGAGATTAAACTAGACTCGTGGAAGTCCCATAGGTATAAGTCAACATGATTATGAGTAGGAATATGAGGCTCAAACGCAAAGTCATATTGGAACTATAAAGGACTCCCAATATTTATGGAATAATATATGCATGGGAACTAGATGGCATAGAGTTTATAACTAGGGCACCCATGTTTGGTAAGCCTCTACCATTCACTAACGACACTTTTAGTAGCAGTAAGGAGGTTCCGTGTCGCTAACAAATGGGTTCGTACCTAAGGAATATGAATCACAGTTAGAGGATAATGCAAGTGTGCAAAATGGAGTGAGGGCCTATCCTATATGCTGGTTAAAGAAATAATACCTGCCAAAGTCACGAACAGGAAAAAGAATGCTAGAAACTGCAAGAATCACTGGATAATACTACCAAAACCAACTCCTTCCACTGCACTATTAGTCCACTAGGCCAAAATATTAGAAAAACTATGAAAAGTGGGTAAATTTTTTCTATAAATAGTAAAAATAACCAATTTTACCGTACCATTTCACATTTTCACCCAAATAGTGCATTTTGGACCAAATTTCCCACGACCTTCAAGTGTCGATTGTGGGAGCTACGAGTGACAAAATTTGCAACCGTCTGGACCAAGTAATTACTCTTTACCTCCTCTTCATTTCTAGTGGATTAGAATTTGAAATTAGGTCTCACTTTTTGAGTTTTTTAATGCACAAATTAGGAATTAGGGTATACATGGGATGTAGATCATTGGGTCATGTATACACAACCCTATACGCGACTGGTATCAAAACAAACCGTGTACATGCAACCTTATACGCGACTGTGTAAACTGTAGCTCACATACAAGTTTGTAACTTGTTTTTTTTCTTAAAAGGAATTTGACTCAAAAAATGGATTTTTTCTTGCAAGATGGTATTGGATTCGAGAGAAATAGAGCACAAGGAAGTTGATGCTACAGTGGAAAGAGCTTCGGGGGCATAATTAGCATTAAGAATATGTGAGATTTATACGTTTTGGGCTCTCAAAGGGATGAGGGCTCAAGTGAGGCTGCTCCAAATGCTGGTGAACTTTTGGGATCCGGATACAAAGCTCTTCAACCTCGATGGGAAACCATTGAGAATTGAAGTCGAGGATATCTACTTTCTGAAGGGTTGTCATGTCAGGGTGAGGTGGTGAGCCTCAAATATAGGGGAGTTGGGAGTGGCATGAACATAGAGGACTACATCGCCACTCACTATGTTGCAGGCATAGAAAAGGTAGGGAGCCAACTCCCTATTCGGGTGATCAACAACCTGAGTTTAAATATCATCATTCTCATGTTGACATGGATCATGGGGTTATCCTCGTTGCATTAGGAATTAAGGCCACTGATGTTATACTCCGTGGAGTGATTATGAAACACAATATATGATTGGTGCACCTCACTACTGGATACCATGAAGAACTAGTTGATAGACTGCAAACAAGGTAGGAAGAGGAACTTCAAGTTCACATACATCTTGTGTATTTTTTTCTTCGAGCGAGTTCCACGATTGAGCCCTAGAGTCGAGATCGCTCCACATAGACCGCTTGATCCAACCATGCCATGATGGACCAAGGTGATGAGGCGGATGGGAGGTGGTAGGGTACCGACCCCCTACAATGATGAGTTCTTCTTCTAGTGGTGCCGAAAGGTGATATCCCTGGAGGAATAAACTTATGTAAGGATTGACTTTAGAGCAGACTGAGACATGCCATTTCCACCAGGTTCGTCCTATAGAGACATAGGTATGAACATTTTTTCAAATATATTTCATTTTTTTGTGTTTTTTAAAGAGAAAAATAATTTTTTTTTGGATTGTGTCAAGTATTATAACAAAAATGCTTTGTTGTGAATGCATAGGTCCATGACGGTCGGATGGATTCCCATGAAACCAATGGAGGAACTGGGGGGATGAGCCAACAAAAGGAGATGCAGAGAGAGTGCTTCAAAATGTGCAGGGAAACGTGTCTCGTTTGATGCACATGATTCCCATGGTACAGGTAGAGGATATGCCAGAAGCAATGAAACGAAAGGTGGTGGGTGTGCCCCATACATGGGTGCAACTCTTCCGATGTCTCACAAACACCATATTATGCTATCATGACAGACATCTGACACCACATGCATAGATGTAATGGTTATTGTATCGATCAAATGTATATGTATTTTGAGGGTGTGAGCCCCAATTTTGTACCATAACACCATATTTTTCAGAGAAATGAAATATAAAAACATTGGTATTTGACTTTACTTATATTACAATGTGTACATTGGTGAATGTGTTTTCTTTACTTTAGTTATGTGACAAATTCCAATATAAAACATAATTAGCATATGCATCATTTACACAATTAGAACTTCTAGGTATGTGATTATAAGTAATAAAATCAAAATGTTGTTCCAAAAGTCGTACCTGTAGGAATCGTCGGAGTAGAGTAGGGTCACGCACATGGTAACTGCTGTTCAACTGACATACCACTAACTGGGAATTCAAAATAACTTCTAAAGAATGAATACCATGTGAAACGACATAGCGCAAAAGTTCTATAACGACGCTATATTCAACCACATTATTTGTCGATGGACCTAGACAAATGCCACCTGAAGACACCAGTTGACCCTCAGGTGAGTAAACAACCCAAGCGAAGGAAGCCAAGTTCCGTGTATGATGACTGGAACCATCTGTGAATATTAAGTAAACTGAAGACTCCATTGATATCTGCCAACTAAGGGAAAACTCGATAAGCAAGTTGATGACAAAAGGAAAAGGATATATACACTAAGATACACTAGTATACAAAGAGTTACACCCAAGCTCGGGGCTCAAGCGTAATATATTTTCAAGTAGAGCCCATTTCTGGGCTTAGCCAACATATTCCCTTCATAATATTCTAATTCACAGGCTCCTTTTTCTTAGACCTGTCGCACGATATAAGGACCGTGCCACATGGGGTTGAACTTTCCTGCCCCCAATGGTTCTTTGGATTGGTCATACAAGAGGACCAAATCACCTTTAGCTTATTGTCAAGGACATATAAACTTATCATACTGGACCTTGACACATCGTTTATTCTCTTTGATAGCCGTAGAGGCATCTCGACGATGCTCATCTAGACTCTCTAGGTATACAAGGCGTTCTTCGAGATCAGAAGTGTCAGGTAGGAGCTTAACTACCAGTCTAAGAGAAGGGATTTCACATTCAATAGGAAGAATCAACTCCACACTATGTACTAACTGAAAAGGAGAAAAATTGGTGGAAGTATTAACCGAGGTTCGGTATGCCCAAAGCACAGGGTAAAGCATGAGATGCCAGTCAAATTTGCTTTGACTGACATTTTTATGCAAAATGTTCTTGAGAGACTTGTTCACGGCCTCTACTTGTCCATTTTCTTGGGGATAGTAAGGGGAAGAATGACCATGTTTAAACCCCAGTTTCAATGCTAATTCTTTCATCATTTCATTCTAAAAGTGACTGCCATGATCAGTGACAATCTCAATCAGGATTCTGAACCTAGATATAATTTGATTGAACACGAAAAATGTAGCAGTATTACCATCATATTTAATTGTAGGCATTGCCTCGACCCACTTGGTAAAGTAGTCTATGACCACGATAATATGATGATTCCCCCCAGTAGAAGTTGGGTTGAAATCCACAAAATCCATCCCCCACTTGGTGAAGGGACCGACGGTGATGACTGGGTGAAGAGGGGATGGATGAAAGCACATATTTTGAGTGAACACTTGGAAAGGGTGACACTTCTTGAACGCTTCGACGCAATCTTTAAAAATATATGGCCAAAAATAACCGGCTTGCAATATCTTTTGGGTTGTCGCAATCCCAGATATATGACCACCACAAGCCCACTGTGACATTCATTAATAATGGAATCAACCTCCTTGTGAGTCAAGCAACAACACAAGATATTATCTACGCCTCAATGATACAAAGTGTCACCGATGATAAGGTAGTTCTTAGATTGACATCGTATATGTCGTCGATCGTCTCTCAAAAGATGCTTAGAGATCTTCAAGGTTTGAAGATAGATCAAAATGTCTCCGTACCAGGGGTCCGAAGATGAGACAAGGAAAATGTGTTCATCCACACATAAATCGACATGAATAATGTCCTCATCTAACCGAGGGAAGTTCGATATTAACTCAGTAAAAAATAACGATTTCTTGGATTTTGCCGAAGCAAAATCAAGATCAAACTCTTGCAAGATGACAATCCATTTATTATATTTCCCCCTTGTGATATGCCTAGTAAGGATGTATTGAAATGGGTTGACATCAACAACTACGGTAGTTTTGCAAATCAATATATAGTGCCATAACCTTTGAAGCGAGTGTATGAAAACCAAAGCTAGATTCTCAACATGAGAATACTTGAGTTTAGGGCCGACTAAGTTTCAACTAAGATAGTAAATGATGTGCTCATGGAGCTCATCATCCTCCTGAACTAAAACCATACCAACCATCCCTTCAGAAGACATGATATAAAGAAAGTAATCTCTACTGTAGTCCAGAGGCTTTAGCAGAGGCATCGATACCAAGTATTTATTAAGAGCATCAAAGGATTCCTGGGCTCGCTCATCCCATAAAAACATAGTGTCCTTCAAGATATTCATGAAACCCTTAGTAATGTTGACATATTTTATTATAAATCGACGTAAGAAGTTAGCTTTCCCCTGTAAACCTTGAAAATGGCGAATATTGCACGTGGGAGGAAATCGAAGTATTGCCTCAACCTTTAAAGGATCCACCATGATCCCAGTCTTAGAGACTAAGAATTCTAAAAGATGACCCTACATAATGCAAAAGATGCACTTATGAGGATTTAAATAGATGCGATAATAGACAACATATCTCAAAAACTAGCCGAAGGTGGGTAGAGTGATCCACTCTCTTGTGAGAGTGAGCAACAAGATCATCGAGGTAAGATTTGACTATATGCTTGAGATCATGAAAAGCAAAGGTCATGGCTCGTTGGAAGGTTGCTCCGATGTTTTTAAGTTCGAAATTAATTTTTTGGTATGCGAAAGTACCCCAAGGACAAATAAATGCCGTCTTATGTTGATCCTCGGGTTTAATCTGAATTTGGTTGTATCCTGAAAATACGTCTATAAAATAAAAAACCTTACTTTTTGCACACTCATTGAGAATCTGATCAATGAAAGGTGTCGGGAAGTTGTCTTTAGGACATACCTTATTCAGGTCTCAAAAACCCATACACACACAAATAGTTCCTTTCTTATTATTCACAGGAACAAGATTAGATACCCATTCAGTCAAGGGAACCGAGTAGATAAAACCTGCATTAAAAAGTTTCTCCACCTCTGCCTTAATAGCATGGGCCTTCCTAGGATTAGCAACTCTAAGTTGTTGTCAAACATGTTTAGCATTGAGATAGGTTTTAATCTCATGTTTGACAATTCAAGGGTCAATTTTTGGCATCTCTTCATATGACCAAGTGAATACATCACAAAATTCCTTGAAGAGCTCGGTGTCGATATGAATTTCTTCAAGCGAATAATCCACACTGATATACACATTTTCAAATTTACCAGGAATACGAGAGATACCGATCGTGACAGTAGGAGAAATACTCACCATGTTTCCTTCGACATAAATGCCATGCATATCAAGTGGAACTATGACGTGACCGACTATCTCACTCAAGGTAGATCTAAAATCGTCTTTTTTGATCCTAACAAGCTCGGGGAGGAAGTAAGAGTGATGATGCATATCATCCCATGGCAATTTTGTTATGAGGAAAATCACTATATGGCATGGGGTAAACCACAACAGACGGAAATGACTGCATAAATCAACTCTAATCTCAAGTATGCTATATAAACAAACATTCTAACAAGGCAAGATAACGATCCTACCTCGTTCAGATGTTCGATGAAGTCCACCATTGAGCACTTGAATCAAAGATATATGCTTTCAACTTGTCCTCAAAAACCAAGATACATAAGTATATGGTGATAATATATAAAGTTAACACATATAATAGCATAATCTATCAATATTCATAACAAATAAGCCCATGGAATAACAATTCAAATATTGGCAAGACGTTAATTAGATGAGAAAAGAGTATTTCTATTAAAATATGATCAATAAAAGAGTATGAATGACAACCTTCCATGTAGGCACCTCTCAGAACCAAGAAACTAAGTCCCTTCTAGTTGGGCCTCCACCACTTCAATCCTCCACCAAAGGCAAGCTCATATAAGAGAGACAATGAGATTCTCCTTCAAATAGGGAAGAGCTTGGGGGATAAACAATGTGTTCAGACTTAAAAGGACAAAGGGATGCAAACTCAATATGAAGTGAATAATTTCTCCAGAGTAACTTTGCTCTCAAAGTTGAATTCTTCACCCTCTTCCATATCTTGGATATGGACCATTTATAACCTTCAAATGGAATTGAAGGGCCGAGTTGGAACGTTTCCAGTATATGGAAGGTCAAGGATCATGGATATCGTGACGTGACATGGAAAACCGACACCAATTTTTTTTATTTTTGGCACAAAACCCGATGTACACTGGCTGTAATGGTGCAACTTGCGTATACACATGCTGTATAGCTGTTAGGGTGCATATATGTGGAAAAATATGTTTTTTAGCTTTGGGAATTGCAAAAAGGGACTTCAAGTCTGCATAGGTGTTATAACCCTAATTTGCACCATACATGCTTACCTGACATCAGGCCATCTTAGATCCCTTCTTTGCCAAAACACTACTGAACAACTCTTTAAAAAACCTCTTTTATAAGGGCTCATGTGCCCTACTCCATTACTGCACGCGTGTACATGCTAGCTGACCTAAAACAACCCGCGTGTACCTACAAAAGCACGAAAAAAGGAAAGTTGCCGACGAAACACATAGCTTTGGGTGAGTTAACTAAAACTCCCAGCCATGCATGGACGAGGGTTCGTCCAAATACCTAGCTTCTTCTAGCCTATAAAAGAAGGGTTAGGGGTCCCATTTGGAAGAGGAAAAATAATAGTAAACAAACTCTACCCAATTGCACATTCCCATTGTCCCAACCCTTTAGCCATTCTTGTGCAAAGAGAGATATAGAGAAAAGAAGTTGGAGGACATTTGAAGAGGATCCTCAGATCAGGTTCGCGAAGCGGTGGCCAGTATCGACATTGTAAGTTGATTCATTAAAGTTAATAATAAAGAATTGGTGACCATACTGGGGAAGTCTCTAGGGTTCCTGGGAATATTTTTGGGTATTTTTAAAAGACTGGTTTTCTTTTCTGTTTTTTGAAGTTTCTGCAAAGTCTGAGCTAACAGAGATTCTGGTCTTCCATACCAGCTATCTTTGTTTCCTTGCTTGACTGTATTTTTTTTTCGAAACCCATAGAGGCACACGTGGCTTGCATAAGGTCTGCACGTGTGTACCCGCGGCCTAATTTCTTATAGCCTGCGTGTAAATGCTAGCTGAAGAAGTAACAATAGCGTGTATGAGTCCATAAAATTTTAGAGGCAGTCATCCTCTTCCTTGTCAGAATCAGTCATTCTCAGGGGTTTTTTGGAACTCTTTCTAGTCTTGGTTTTTTCCAGTCTATAGCTTAGGGTTCACCTCAGATTGGTTTGTTCTACGAATTTTTCCTTACATTGTTTTCTTTTTTCTCTAAAAGAAAGTGTCTAAGCTTTCAAGAGATCCTGGTTCTCAGTATCAGTGGTCTCTTCCTGGTTTGGATTGTCTGTTTTTAATTTGTTTCAGAGTTTTAGAGATACACAGGGCTTGTATAAGGCCAACACGCGTGTACACGCCCTCTGGCTCTACACAGCTCGCATGCACACGCTTGCTGTTGAATTGTCAGCAGTGTGCTTGTGAAGGATAGTTTTTGTTGAGGGTGAGGCAGTCATCCTTTCCCTTGACAAGAGTTATACCTCTCAAGTTTTTGAATCTCTATCCTAGCAGTGAGTAGCTTAGATTTGATCTTAGCCATAGCTTTCTTTTTTCATTTAAAAATTTTCATCAAAATTTTCTTTAGGGTTTTTAGACAAGTGTGAGAGTCCTTTTTTTTAAGTTGCTAGTGTGTGATTTCTTGAAGTGATTCTTTTCGATCTGCGATTAGGCCATAAGTTTTTCTTTGGTTTTTGACTTGTTGATATTTTTCCTTTTTTCTTTGTGAGCATTCAAATAAAAAAAAAAATCTTTCATTTCTTTGTTTGGTTGAAAAGTGTTGTTTTGCATTAGTAACTAGGGAAAAGTCTTTGCTTTCATAAGTTCTTGCCAGTTTACTTAGATCGTAAGTAGCTCGTAGTCGAGTGAAATCCTACTTTGAGTTTGCTGTTCAAAAGATCTTAGAATTTTTTTTAAAAATTTGAAAAGTTGTTGAAAATTTGCGTTAAGTGAAGGTTTTTTGTTTCCAGCTTTCTGTTCATTTTTTACTTTTGTCTTTCAAACATCACTAGTTTCACTTTCATAACCTTTGACATAAGACAAGCCATAAAAATAACACCAAATCTAAAACTCATTAGACTTTTATGTTTGTAGGGTTAACCAACTAGTTCAGGATTA
>ML834989.1:34918-60251 GCA_009831015.1 Picea engelmannii
AATCCATATTGACTTTGTGCACATGGCTGCCAATTTGAATTACATTGAAAATCCATGTGGAAATATACCAAACAACTATTCATGGCCATGAATAGGAAATACAAAGGTAGATACATGCCATAGGCTGTCATAATCATGAAAAAGGCCCAGTGAAAACCAGTTTCAAAATCAATCTGAAGATTTCTATATACAATGAAGTACAATTTGATCTCCCATGATCACTAAAGTCATATAGGTATTGGTCCAATGAATGATAGCAACAACTCAAGAAATATGCAACTATGAACTGATGTCTTCAAGTCTTCTACACGATCCACCAAAGGTGCAAGTATACATCATGTGAATAAAGGAATTGAGGTCAAACACAATGAGACTTCATTTGATTACCGGTCATTAAGGTATACCATTAAAAAATGCGAGACAACCTGCTGATAATGAAAGTAGGTATCAAGGCACCGAGTACATTCTTACAAGTGTGAATAAAGGAGTTGAGGTCGAACACTTGAAGAATCCATTGATCAGGAGACATTGATGTATTCACAACTATCGATGGTGAGAGAACCTACCACTAATGACTGCAAGCCTCTAGGTACTCATAGGAATCTAGGCCTCATTTCTAAAATAGATGAGTTGAATTCGATGGAAGGAGCCCTGCTTAAAGGAGAGCATTAAGGCATCTCTCATCAGTCAACATTAGGTACAAAGAGTAGCTTGATGATTTGGAGGAAATCGGATGAAGAACATGTTCATGAACTAATGACCTTGTGCGTCTTTTGCATGCACCAGATGCAAATAGTGCATGAAAAAGACCCTCTGAATAGAATCCAATAAGGAAAACTGTCGACAAAGGCGAGGAAAGCACCAATAAGGCTAATGGAATCCAAGACACTACATGAATCCAAATTTGTGAATATATTTCTTTCCATCAAACATAAGGGAAACCCCCCAATCAACGACCAATGGGGAGATGTCGACTGTTGGGTTCAAGGTTACCTACCCATAAGGAAAGTAGGACTAGGGTGCACAGTAGGACAACAAATTCATGTAAATCTAAGACACACTGAGGGTATGGATGACATGCAAAGTCAATAGTTCTGAGAAATAGCTGACACATGCTTATATACATCCTTTGAACAAGAGCATGAGACATATGGATGACTATGGTAGCATGACCTCAATGATGAAACTTTGTGATGTAGGAGGCACCAATCAAACTCTCCATAGGGATTGGAAGAATAACCAATCAAAGGAGTACAATCTTAAGTAACGAGCTCAGCTTCCTAAGGTCATGCTAAACCCAAAATTTGGATGAAAAGTGGACTCAAATTTTTTTGCTCTGTTCAACATGTGACACAACTGTTGCCAACACAAGATATTATTCTTTTCCCGCCCGTCTTTTTTTGTTTTTTCTTAGAAAAATGAATTCTATTATACAGAGGATGAAACAAGTGTCGTGAGTAAGAAACTGGTTCCGATAGTGGAACATACCTATTCTCAATGCAAGGAGGTGCATGCAGGATATGGACACTCGGGGGAATGTTTCCTCATAAGGTACAAGGTGCCAAGCTGCAAAGGATATAAACAAGGCTCTGCTTGGTTGATGATGCAAAATTCTGAGATAATAGGGTTATAATGCGAAAGCATGAACCAACAATAGGCTTAGTACTGCAAGAAAGAGGGTGAGATGCAATTACAACTTAACTCCAAAGAATGTCTTTTTTTGTAAATTTAGTCCCCTAGGTCCAAAAAAGTATAAAACAATACCCATGAGAACTCTTCTAGGACTAGAGTGTTCCTTTTTCAAAATTACTCTACTTGGTCTGAAAAAGGGTTAAGATTACACCAAATAGACATGCTTTCAAATCCAATTTACAAGTGTGAAAGAGACAAGTTCACTCGACAATCTTTTTGCTTTTTGAGAGAGTTGGAAAAGAGATTAAACTAGACTCGTGGAAGTCCCATAGGTATAAGTCAACATGATTATGAGTAGGAATATGAGGCTCAAACGCAAAGTCATATTGGAACTATAAAGGACTCCCAATATTTATGGAATAATATATGCATGGGAACTAGATGGCATAGAGTTTATAACTAGGGCACCCATGTTTGGTAAGCCTCTACCATTCACTAACGACACTTTTAGTAGCAGTAAGGAGGTTCCGTGTCGCTAACAAATGGGTTCGTACCTAAGGAATATGAATCACAGTTAGAGGATAATGCAAGTGTGCAAAATGGAGTGAGGGCCTATCCTATATGCTGGTTAAAGAAATAATACCTGCCAAAGTCACGAACAGGAAAAAGAATGCTAGAAACTGCAAGAATCACTGGATAATACTACCAAAACCAACTCCTTCCACTGCACTATTAGTCCACTAGGCCAAAATATTAGAAAAACTATGAAAAGTGGGTAAATTTTTTCTATAAATAGTAAAAATAACCAATTTTACCGTACCATTTCACATTTTCACCCAAATAGTGCATTTTGGACCAAATTTCCCACGACCTTCAAGTGTCGATTGTGGGAGCTACGAGTGACAAAATTTGCAACCGTCTGGACCAAGTAATTACTCTTTACCTCCTCTTCATTTCTAGTGGATTAGAATTTGAAATTAGGTCTCACTTTTTGAGTTTTTTAATGCACAAATTAGGAATTAGGGTATACATGGGATGTAGATCATTGGGTCATGTATACACAACCCTATACGCGACTGGTATCAAAACAAACCGTGTACATGCAACCTTATACGCGACTGTGTAAACTGTAGCTCACATACAAGTTTGTAACTTGTTTTTTTTCTTAAAAGGAATTTGACTCAAAAAATGGATTTTTTCTTGCAAGATGGTATTGGATTCGAGAGAAATAGAGCACAAGGAAGTTGATGCTACAGTGGAAAGAGCTTCGGGGGCATAATTAGCATTAAGAATATGTGAGATTTATACGTTTTGGGCTCTCAAAGGGATGAGGGCTCAAGTGAGGCTGCTCCAAATGCTGGTGAACTTTTGGGATCCGGATACAAAGCTCTTCAACCTCGATGGGAAACCATTGAGAATTGAAGTCGAGGATATCTACTTTCTGAAGGGTTGTCATGTCAGGGTGAGGTGGTGAGCCTCAAATATAGGGGAGTTGGGAGTGGCATGAACATAGAGGACTACATCGCCACTCACTATGTTGCAGGCATAGAAAAGGTAGGGAGCCAACTCCCTATTCGGGTGATCAACAACCTGAGTTTAAATATCATCATTCTCATGTTGACATGGATCATGGGGTTATCCTCGTTGCATTAGGAATTAAGGCCACTGATGTTATACTCCGTGGAGTGATTATGAAACACAATATATGATTGGTGCACCTCACTACTGGATACCATGAAGAACTAGTTGATAGACTGCAAACAAGGTAGGAAGAGGAACTTCAAGTTCACATACATCTTGTGTATTTTTTTCTTCGAGCGAGTTCCACGATTGAGCCCTAGAGTCGAGATCGCTCCACATAGACCGCTTGATCCAACCATGCCATGATGGACCAAGGTGATGAGGCGGATGGGAGGTGGTAGGGTACCGACCCCCTACAATGATGAGTTCTTCTTCTAGTGGTGCCGAAAGGTGATATCCCTGGAGGAATAAACTTATGTAAGGATTGACTTTAGAGCAGACTGAGACATGCCATTTCCACCAGGTTCGTCCTATAGAGACATAGGTATGAACATTTTTTCAAATATATTTCATTTTTTTGTGTTTTTTAAAGAGAAAAATAATTTTTTTTTGGATTGTGTCAAGTATTATAACAAAAATGCTTTGTTGTGAATGCATAGGTCCATGACGGTCGGATGGATTCCCATGAAACCAATGGAGGAACTGGGGGGATGAGCCAACAAAAGGAGATGCAGAGAGAGTGCTTCAAAATGTGCAGGGAAACGTGTCTCGTTTGATGCACATGATTCCCATGGTACAGGTAGAGGATATGCCAGAAGCAATGAAACGAAAGGTGGTGGGTGTGCCCCATACATGGGTGCAACTCTTCCGATGTCTCACAAACACCATATTATGCTATCATGACAGACATCTGACACCACATGCATAGATGTAATGGTTATTGTATCGATCAAATGTATATGTATTTTGAGGGTGTGAGCCCCAATTTTGTACCATAACACCATATTTTTCAGAGAAATGAAATATAAAAACATTGGTATTTGACTTTACTTATATTACAATGTGTACATTGGTGAATGTGTTTTCTTTACTTTAGTTATGTGACAAATTCCAATATAAAACATAATTAGCATATGCATCATTTACACAATTAGAACTTCTAGGTATGTGATTATAAGTAATAAAATCAAAATGTTGTTCCAAAAGTCGTACCTGTAGGAATCGTCGGAGTAGAGTAGGGTCACGCACATGGTAACTGCTGTTCAACTGACATACCACTAACTGGGAATTCAAAATAACTTCTAAAGAATGAATACCATGTGAAACGACATAGCGCAAAAGTTCTATAACGACGCTATATTCAACCACATTATTTGTCGATGGACCTAGACAAATGCCACCTGAAGACACCAGTTGACCCTCAGGTGAGTAAACAACCCAAGCGAAGGAAGCCAAGTTCCGTGTATGATGACTGGAACCATCTGTGAATATTAAGTAAACTGAAGACTCCATTGATATCTGCCAACTAAGGGAAAACTCGATAAGCAAGTTGATGACAAAAGGAAAAGGATATATACACTAAGATACACTAGTATACAAAGAGTTACACCCAAGCTCGGGGCTCAAGCGTAATATATTTTCAAGTAGAGCCCATTTCTGGGCTTAGCCAACATATTCCCTTCATAATATTCTAATTCACAGGCTCCTTTTTCTTAGACCTGTCGCACGATATAAGGACCGTGCCACATGGGGTTGAACTTTCCTGCCCCCAATGGTTCTTTGGATTGGTCATACAAGAGGACCAAATCACCTTTAGCTTATTGTCAAGGACATATAAACTTATCATACTGGACCTTGACACATCGTTTATTCTCTTTGATAGCCGTAGAGGCATCTCGACGATGCTCATCTAGACTCTCTAGGTATACAAGGCGTTCTTCGAGATCAGAAGTGTCAGGTAGGAGCTTAACTACCAGTCTAAGAGAAGGGATTTCACATTCAATAGGAAGAATCAACTCCACACTATGTACTAACTGAAAAGGAGAAAAATTGGTGGAAGTATTAACCGAGGTTCGGTATGCCCAAAGCACAGGGTAAAGCATGAGATGCCAGTCAAATTTGCTTTGACTGACATTTTTATGCAAAATGTTCTTGAGAGACTTGTTCACGGCCTCTACTTGTCCATTTTCTTGGGGATAGTAAGGGGAAGAATGACCATGTTTAAACCCCAGTTTCAATGCTAATTCTTTCATCATTTCATTCTAAAAGTGACTGCCATGATCAGTGACAATCTCAATCAGGATTCTGAACCTAGATATAATTTGATTGAACACGAAAAATGTAGCAGTATTACCATCATATTTAATTGTAGGCATTGCCTCGACCCACTTGGTAAAGTAGTCTATGACCACGATAATATGATGATTCCCCCCAGTAGAAGTTGGGTTGAAATCCACAAAATCCATCCCCCACTTGGTGAAGGGACCGACGGTGATGACTGGGTGAAGAGGGGATGGATGAAAGCACATATTTTGAGTGAACACTTGGAAAGGGTGACACTTCTTGAACGCTTCGACGCAATCTTTAAAAATATATGGCCAAAAATAACCGGCTTGCAATATCTTTTGGGTTGTCGCAATCCCAGATATATGACCACCACAAGCCCACTGTGACATTCATTAATAATGGAATCAACCTCCTTGTGAGTCAAGCAACAACACAAGATATTATCTACGCCTCAATGATACAAAGTGTCACCGATGATAAGGTAGTTCTTAGATTGACATCGTATATGTCGTCGATCGTCTCTCAAAAGATGCTTAGAGATCTTCAAGGTTTGAAGATAGATCAAAATGTCTCCGTACCAGGGGTCCGAAGATGAGACAAGGAAAATGTGTTCATCCACACATAAATCGACATGAATAATGTCCTCATCTAACCGAGGGAAGTTCGATATTAACTCAGTAAAAAATAACGATTTCTTGGATTTTGCCGAAGCAAAATCAAGATCAAACTCTTGCAAGATGACAATCCATTTATTATATTTCCCCCTTGTGATATGCCTAGTAAGGATGTATTGAAATGGGTTGACATCAACAACTACGGTAGTTTTGCAAATCAATATATAGTGCCATAACCTTTGAAGCGAGTGTATGAAAACCAAAGCTAGATTCTCAACATGAGAATACTTGAGTTTAGGGCCGACTAAGTTTCAACTAAGATAGTAAATGATGTGCTCATGGAGCTCATCATCCTCCTGAACTAAAACCATACCAACCATCCCTTCAGAAGACATGATATAAAGAAAGTAATCTCTACTGTAGTCCAGAGGCTTTAGCAGAGGCATCGATACCAAGTATTTATTAAGAGCATCAAAGGATTCCTGGGCTCGCTCATCCCATAAAAACATAGTGTCCTTCAAGATATTCATGAAACCCTTAGTAATGTTGACATATTTTATTATAAATCGACGTAAGAAGTTAGCTTTCCCCTGTAAACCTTGAAAATGGCGAATATTGCACGTGGGAGGAAATCGAAGTATTGCCTCAACCTTTAAAGGATCCACCATGATCCCAGTCTTAGAGACTAAGAATTCTAAAAGATGACCCTACATAATGCAAAAGATGCACTTATGAGGATTTAAATAGATGCGATAATAGACAACATATCTCAAAAACTAGCCGAAGGTGGGTAGAGTGATCCACTCTCTTGTGAGAGTGAGCAACAAGATCATCGAGGTAAGATTTGACTATATGCTTGAGATCATGAAAAGCAAAGGTCATGGCTCGTTGGAAGGTTGCTCCGATGTTTTTAAGTTCGAAATTAATTTTTTGGTATGCGAAAGTACCCCAAGGACAAATAAATGCCGTCTTATGTTGATCCTCGGGTTTAATCTGAATTTGGTTGTATCCTGAAAATACGTCTATAAAATAAAAAACCTTACTTTTTGCACACTCATTGAGAATCTGATCAATGAAAGGTGTCGGGAAGTTGTCTTTAGGACATACCTTATTCAGGTCTCAAAAACCCATACACACACAAATAGTTCCTTTCTTATTATTCACAGGAACAAGATTAGATACCCATTCAGTCAAGGGAACCGAGTAGATAAAACCTGCATTAAAAAGTTTCTCCACCTCTGCCTTAATAGCATGGGCCTTCCTAGGATTAGCAACTCTAAGTTGTTGTCAAACATGTTTAGCATTGAGATAGGTTTTAATCTCATGTTTGACAATTCAAGGGTCAATTTTTGGCATCTCTTCATATGACCAAGTGAATACATCACAAAATTCCTTGAAGAGCTCGGTGTCGATATGAATTTCTTCAAGCGAATAATCCACACTGATATACACATTTTCAAATTTACCAGGAATACGAGAGATACCGATCGTGACAGTAGGAGAAATACTCACCATGTTTCCTTCGACATAAATGCCATGCATATCAAGTGGAACTATGACGTGACCGACTATCTCACTCAAGGTAGATCTAAAATCGTCTTTTTTGATCCTAACAAGCTCGGGGAGGAAGTAAGAGTGATGATGCATATCATCCCATGGCAATTTTGTTATGAGGAAAATCACTATATGGCATGGGGTAAACCACAACAGACGGAAATGACTGCATAAATCAACTCTAATCTCAAGTATGCTATATAAACAAACATTCTAACAAGGCAAGATAACGATCCTACCTCGTTCAGATGTTCGATGAAGTCCACCATTGAGCACTTGAATCAAAGATATATGCTTTCAACTTGTCCTCAAAAACCAAGATACATAAGTATATGGTGATAATATATAAAGTTAACACATATAATAGCATAATCTATCAATATTCATAACAAATAAGCCCATGGAATAACAATTCAAATATTGGCAAGACGTTAATTAGATGAGAAAAGAGTATTTCTATTAAAATATGATCAATAAAAGAGTATGAATGACAACCTTCCATGTAGGCACCTCTCAGAACCAAGAAACTAAGTCCCTTCTAGTTGGGCCTCCACCACTTCAATCCTCCACCAAAGGCAAGCTCATATAAGAGAGACAATGAGATTCTCCTTCAAATAGGGAAGAGCTTGGGGGATAAACAATGTGTTCAGACTTAAAAGGACAAAGGGATGCAAACTCAATATGAAGTGAATAATTTCTCCAGAGTAACTTTGCTCTCAAAGTTGAATTCTTCACCCTCTTCCATATCTTGGATATGGACCATTTATAACCTTCAAATGGAATTGAAGGGCCGAGTTGGAACGTTTCCAGTATATGGAAGGTCAAGGATCATGGATATCGTGACGTGACATGGAAAACCGACACCAATTTTTTTTATTTTTGGCACAAAACCCGATGTACACTGGCTGTAATGGTGCAACTTGCGTATACACATGCTGTATAGCTGTTAGGGTGCATATATGTGGAAAAATATGTTTTTTAGCTTTGGGAATTGCAAAAAGGGACTTCAAGTCTGCATAGGTGTTATAACCCTAATTTGCACCATACATGCTTACCTGACATCAGGCCATCTTAGATCCCTTCTTTGCCAAAACACTACTGAACAACTCTTTAAAAAACCTCTTTTATAAGGGCTCATGTGCCCTACTCCATTACTGCACGCGTGTACATGCTAGCTGACCTAAAACAACCCGCGTGTACCTACAAAAGCACGAAAAAAGGAAAGTTGCCGACGAAACACATAGCTTTGGGTGAGTTAACTAAAACTCCCAGCCATGCATGGACGAGGGTTCGTCCAAATACCTAGCTTCTTCTAGCCTATAAAAGAAGGGTTAGGGGTCCCATTTGGAAGAGGAAAAATAATAGTAAACAAACTCTACCCAATTGCACATTCCCATTGTCCCAACCCTTTAGCCATTCTTGTGCAAAGAGAGATATAGAGAAAAGAAGTTGGAGGACATTTGAAGAGGATCCTCAGATCAGGTTCGCGAAGCGGTGGCCAGTATCGACATTGTAAGTTGATTCATTAAAGTTAATAATAAAGAATTGGTGACCATACTGGGGAAGTCTCTAGGGTTCCTGGGAATATTTTTGGGTATTTTTAAAAGACTGGTTTTCTTTTCTGTTTTTTGAAGTTTCTGCAAAGTCTGAGCTAACAGAGATTCTGGTCTTCCATACCAGCTATCTTTGTTTCCTTGCTTGACTGTATTTTTTTTTCGAAACCCATAGAGGCACACGTGGCTTGCATAAGGTCTGCACGTGTGTACCCGCGGCCTAATTTCTTATAGCCTGCGTGTAAATGCTAGCTGAAGAAGTAACAATAGCGTGTATGAGTCCATAAAATTTTAGAGGCAGTCATCCTCTTCCTTGTCAGAATCAGTCATTCTCAGGGGTTTTTTGGAACTCTTTCTAGTCTTGGTTTTTTCCAGTCTATAGCTTAGGGTTCACCTCAGATTGGTTTGTTCTACGAATTTTTCCTTACATTGTTTTCTTTTTTCTCTAAAAGAAAGTGTCTAAGCTTTCAAGAGATCCTGGTTCTCAGTATCAGTGGTCTCTTCCTGGTTTGGATTGTCTGTTTTTAATTTGTTTCAGAGTTTTAGAGATACACAGGGC
Organism: Picea engelmannii; assembly: GCA_009831015.1. NCBI lineage: Eukaryota > Viridiplantae > Streptophyta > Pinopsida > Pinales > Pinaceae > Picea > Picea engelmannii. The sequence continues at coordinate 44,638 of ML834989.1, forward strand.
TTGTATAAGGCCAACACGCGTGTACACGCCCTCTGGCTCTACACAGCTCGCATGCACACGCTTGCTGTTGAATTGTCAGCAGTGTGCTTGTGAAGGATAGTTTTTGTTGAGGGTGAGGCAGTCATCCTTTCCCTTGACAAGAGTTATACCTCTCAAGTTTTTGAATCTCTATCCTAGCAGTGAGTAGCTTAGATTTGATCTTAGCCATAGCTTTCTTTTTTCATTTAAAAATTTTCATCAAAATTTTCTTTAGGGTTTTTAGACAAGTGTGAGAGTCCTTTTTTTTAAGTTGCTAGTGTGTGATTTCTTGAAGTGATTCTTTTCGATCTGCGATTAGGCCATAAGTTTTTCTTTGGTTTTTGACTTGTTGATATTTTTCCTTTTTTCTTTGTGAGCATTCAAATAAAAAAAAAAATCTTTCATTTCTTTGTTTGGTTGAAAAGTGTTGTTTTGCATTAGTAACTAGGGAAAAGTCTTTGCTTTCATAAGTTCTTGCCAGTTTACTTAGATCGTAAGTAGCTCGTAGTCGAGTGAAATCCTACTTTGAGTTTGCTGTTCAAAAGATCTTAGAATTTTTTTTAAAAATTTGAAAAGTTGTTGAAAATTTGCGTTAAGTGAAGGTTTTTTGTTTCCAGCTTTCTGTTCATTTTTTACTTTTGTCTTTCAAACATCACTAGTTTCACTTTCATAACCTTTGACATAAGACAAGCCATAAAAATAACACCAAATCTAAAACTCATTAGACTTTTATGTTTGTAGGGTTAACCAACTAGTTCAGGATTAAGGCCTTGGATTAGGTTGGAAAGGGAACTCTTCAAGGCCATTAAAATCAAACATTGGAGTCTGAGTTAGGGAGTGTCAAAGTCCAATATCGTGAAAGTTATCCGGGACCCCCCTCTAACACAGGGGATAAACACAAGGTTGCGTGCGGAAAGGTAGCGGAGATAACCCCTCCAAAGCTGGACCAATCGTAGTGGAGAAGACATATAGAGGGCTTGTTTTGGGATTCCGTTGATTGCATTTTCCACGGGGCTTCGTGGGTCTTGAATCCGTTCGAGGTCCTCAGTTGTCTTCCAGAACATTTGATTTCGATACCCTTGACAGGTTTCGGGCTCGATACTCTGCTCATTGTGGTCTACCTGACTTTCAACTGTATCCGCTTGGTGACTATTCGCGCGCTACCAACCTAGTTGCTTTTCTTTTTAGGGACATACACATGTGACTGCGGGGGTATACCGCGGTACCTAGGACAGACATCGAGCCACAATTTGCAGAGTATACCTGGAGGGTTCTTCCATGTTTGAGTTGCACTTGCACCAGTAAGTTTCTCTAGTGTTGGTTGTTGTAACTGTTCTTCCAATTAGTTTAGTGTTTGCTTGTCTTATCTTGTAGGGACTTTTTAGTGCGTGTTTTTTTTGAACAGTTAGAGTACCCTAGAGTGTCTTTGATCTTCTCACATAGTGGAGGATCATGAGCTCCACCGGTCATGAAGGCTTCAAGTCCTATCGCCGGTTACATTGGAGCCACCCTCGCCACCACTAAGGCGAAAGCTAGATCAACAAGGGTCTTTTGAAGCGACCGGGTCACATGAAATTGTGCCCGACCAACATTTGGAGGAATCAATTGTTTTAGACTTTGGAGTGCAAGATCTTGGTCCACCTGAAACCTCCACCACTAATATTTCGACACCCACCATCGTATCGGTTCATCCTTATGAGTGCCAGACAATGTCGCACACAACAATGGAAACAAATGCTGTTACTCCTTCTAGGAATTCTTCAATTCCCACTACGGTCGTCACCACAGGAGAGTTTCCACCTCCTAACCCACCATCACTGGTTCAAGCCACCATGGTCTCGACCGCCTCTACATTGCACAGTGGTTCGATCCCATCTCTGGAAGTGGCCACAACCCCTTTCCAACCAAGTGCAATAGGCCCTCTATTCTCATACGGAATGCCTAGTTCAGGTACAAGTTCTGTACTTTCCTACTCCACTTCACAGACTTCAAGTCTGGGGGCAGGGAGCTCTAACGCTCCTCTGCAAGGACACATGGGGGGAAATCCTGCTCCTTTTAATGCTTTCCCTTACAAGGGAGGTCATATACCTCCTTCGTCCCCTTCGCTCGGTGGCACGCATCAACAATCCACCGGGCCACCTGTACACCATAGTTTACTTGGAGTGGGGAAGTCTCTAGGGTTCCTGGGAATATTTTTGGGTATTTTTAAAAGACTGGTTTTCTTTCTTATTTTTTGAAGTTTCTGCAAAGTCTGAGATAACATAGATTCTGGTCTTCCATACCAGCTATCTTTGTTTCCTTGCTTGATTGTATTTTTTTTTCGAGACCCACAGAGGTACACGTGGCCTGCATAAGGTCTGCACGTGTTTACCCGCGCCCTACTTTCTTACAGCCCATGTGTAAACGATAGCTGAACAAGTAACAGTAGCATGTATGAGTCCATAAAATTTTAGAGGCAGTCATCCTCTTACCTGTCAGAATCAGTCATTCTCAGGGGTTTTCTGGAACTCTTTCTAGTCTTGGTTGTTTACTTATATTTTTAGGGACATACACAGGTGACTACGGGGGTATACCGCAGTACCTAGGACAGACATCGGGCCATGCTTTGCAGAGTATACCCAGAGGGTGCTTCTATGTTCGATTTTCACTTGCACCGGTAAGTTTCTCTAGTGTTGGTTGTTGTAACTATTCTCCCAATTTGTTTAGTGTTTGCTTGTCTTATCTTGTAGGGACTTTTTAGTGCGTGTTTTTTTTGAATGGTTAGACTTCCCTAGAGTGTCTTTGATCTTCTCACATAGTGGAGGATCATGATATCCATTGGTCATGAAGGCTTCAGGGCCTATCACCGGTTACACTAGAGCCATCCCCGCCACCACTAAGGTGAAAGCTAGACCAACAAGGGTCTTTTGAAGCGACCGGGTCACACGAAATTGTGACCGACCAACATCCGGAGGAACCAACTGTTTTAGACTTTGGACCGAAATCTCTTGGTCCATCTGAAACCTCCACCACTGATCTTTTGACACCCACCATCATACCGGTTCATCCTTATGAGTTCCAGATAGTGTCGCACACAACAATGGAAACAAATGCTATTAATCCTTCTGGGAATTCTTCAATTCCCACTACGGTCGTCACCACAGGAGAGTTTCCACCTCCTAACCCACCATCACTAGTCCAAGCCACCATGATATTGACCACCTCTACATCGCATAGTGGTCCGATCCCATCTCTGGTGTTGGCCACAACCCCTTTCCAACCAAGTGCAACAGGCCCTCCGTTCTCATACGGGATGCCTAGTTCAGGTACAAGTCCTATACTTTCCTACTCCACTTCACAGAATTCAGGTCTAGGGGAAAGGAGCTCTAATGCTCCTCTGTAAGGACACATGGGGGGCACTCCTGCTCCTTTTAACGCTTTCCCTTATGGGGGAGGTCATATACCTCCTTCGTCCCCTTCACTCGGTGGCACGCATTAGAAATCCACTGGTCCACCTGCACACCATAGTTTACTTGGAGCGGGGAGTCAAGGACCACCTTGGCATAATATGACAGTAGGTTCAACAACGTTTTCTTTGTTCGGTGCATTTGGTAACAATGCCTTTTTGTCAGCTACTTTCCCAATTGGGGGCAACCCCAGTTTCAGACAACCTATTCCTATGCAGGGTACTATTCTTGCATAGGGGGCACACCCAGAAACTTCTTCTACATCAGGGCCTTGGTATTCTTGGCAAGGATCTGTTCCCTCATCAAGAATGATGATCTGGGGTAATTCTTTTCATAATCAATGGAACCCTAGACAAAGTACTATGCCTATCCCCATGGGACCGACATGGGGCAACCCTTCCCAAAGTCCTTCAAATGTAATGAATTCCCAACCATCTATGTCCTATTTTGGAAATCAACCGATGATGTCTACTCACACGAAAAATCCATACACTGGCCATGGCCATGGTTTTTACCAGAACCTAGGCCAAAAACTGAACTTTTCTTGGCAACTTGGTGCCAGTCAAACTCTAGGCCCCTTTTTCTTAGGTTATCACCAACAACCCAAACTACCTTTCATAGCAACCTTGCATTTGCCAGATTTGACAAGGTTGTTGAATGACCCTATCTATCACAATCCGTGTTGGCCTGATCCTATGCCGACAAAGTTTCCTTCGGACATACCAAAGTTCGAAACTAAGCCTAATGAAGATCCAGGCGATCATGTGACTACCTTCCACCTTTGGTGCTCATCTAACTCATTGAAAGATGACTTCGTACAATTGCGATAGTTTCAACATACTCTCATTGGGAGTGCCACGAAATGGTACATTGAGCTCGACCACTCAAGATACTCTTCTTTCGGAAAATTGGAAATGGCCTTCCTAAACCATTTCCAATTACATGTGAGATATGACACTGGCACAAAATTGCTAGCCAATTTCTCACAGAGAAAAGCAGACCATATCTCGGATCATATCCGAGAATGGAGACATCGGAAGAGTTTAATTAAGGTACCAGTCCCACCAACATTCCTGCTTGAGTGGTTCCTTAAGTCTTTGGTCCCACAATTATCCAAAGACGTCGCAATTTCATGAGTGTTTTCCAAAGAAGACGCCCTCATGAGAGCTCAACAACTTGAGCTCATTTATTCTCAGTCTGGTTTATTATATGATATCTTTCCAGATGCACCATGCTCAATACTTGATAAAACCAGATAGAGAGCTGGACCACATACCGATGGTATTGTTGGTTCAACACAAACAAAGCCCGCTGAGAAATTGACGAAGCAGTTGCATCAGTTGTCTATACAACACATAACGGCTAGCCAAACTACTGCTTTGGATGCTCCCCCTACCAAAACGTCGGATGTACACACAGTGCAATCGACTAATCCAAAGGCCACCCAACAGCCTGAAGGAAAGAAAAAACAATGAAAGAAGGGTAAGGGGGATAAGAAACCCATTGATAATTTTGGCGGGGGAAATACTGAGAAACATAAGGTGAGGTATCCGTGCAACTTGTGCATGGAAGACCACCCGACCCATCTATGTCCTCGTCTTGCAGAAGCCCAAAAGTTTATGATGCAACAAAAACCTGCTATGTTAACCAATCCATTTCAACATGAGAAAAATCTAACACAAGCCTTTGCAAGCATAGAAGGGGGAAGCCAAGGACCCTCTCCATCTTTGAACAACCCCACATCCGCGAACGTATATATGGTAAAGGGTGATGCTTTTATATCGACTAGAGCACATGACTATAGTAAACCAAGCACTTCTGAGAAGGGAAAAGAAGCCGAACTCCCATCTCTTCCTCTATAGATTGAGAATACATTGGGTGAAACAATGACACGCATCCCCAAAGGTGCATTCAAAAAAGCTTCTCACAACCCAAATGCAAGGGCCGCCCAGAACTATTTTGTGGTGGAGGATTTATCACAAACCCCTTGTGTGATGTCCGCTTTGGAGGTCCTCCAAAGCTTCCCTTCCTAGAGGAAAGCCTTGTTAACCGCTTTAGGATCTACCGAGACTTGTAATCCGGGTACAATCATGCTGGATACAACCGACTTAAAACCTTGTCTGCCTTACCACGTAGAGTTTCAAATAATAGTGGCTTATCCCACGAAATTTTTTACTCGGAATATCTTCCGCACAGTGGTTGATGAGGGAGCCTCGACATGTGTTATGTCATTGGCATGTTGGAAGGCCATTGGCCAACCCATTTTGTCTCCGTCACCTACTCTCCTCACTGCTTTCGATGGTCATTCGTTCCGACCACATGGTATCATTCCCTCTTTCCCCATGTAGTTAGGAGGGAAGCCCGTGTGTGTCGAGGTAGAAGTAGTCGACGTGCCCCTCGACTATAACCTCTTGTTAGGAAGGATTTGGACTTATTCCATGCAAGCTGTGGTTGCTACGTTTTTTCGGGTCTTGTTGTTTCCACACGAGGGCCGGATAGTGACCATTGATCAATTGTCTTTCTCCAGACCTGACTCTTCATTGGAGGCATCCATGGTCCCGATGATTGATAATCCTCAACCAGGTGTGGTCAACGTAGGGGTTGGTTTGTGCCCATATTTGATGGGTACCTTTGATTACCCGCCCCCTCAAGGCAATATCAAGTTTATATCCAATCACCATAAGGTTGAGATTTTTCAAGTTTCGTAGTTCCACACGAATTACTTCGATGATCCATGGATACTTCCTTCCCCATCGGTCATGATGGATGGGATAGGGCACCCGAGCATGTCCATTCCCTTGTCCACAACTGAAGTATCATACTCTTTAGTCCAGTAAGCTTCAACCAATACTGATCCAACTCCTGCACAAGAGTTCGATCCACTTCTAGAGCCTATTTGGGCTCAGGGTTCTCCCACTGACATTGATTCATTTGACTTAGTCTTGCCCTTTGATGAAGCTATAATTGAAGCAATGACTATTCCAGACAAACCCTGGGAAGATCTTCATCACAGATCATACTTCCTCCCAGATTTAAGAAGAATTGAAGCTGGAGAATTCACCTTGACTATGACAGCAGATAGGTCTTGTCCTATTAATCCCTTAGCTACACACGAGGTTTATGCTGAGGGTAATATGGAAACTATCGCTGAAACCTTACCGATCAATATCTTCCGAAACCCTGGCGTCGTGGAGAATGTTTTCGTTGGAGATGACTACTCCCCTGGAGAGATTCAAATCTACAGAGATCTTTTTAAAAAATTCCGTGACGTTTTTTCCTGGTCTTACGAGGAAATGCTAGGCATCGATCCAAAAATAGCTGAACATGAAATCACAACTTATCCAGATGCCAAGCCTATCCAGTAGAAGCTTCATCCAGTTAACCCCAAGAAAGCAACAACCATTAAGGTTGAGGTTGAGAAACTGCTAAAAGCCGGTTTTATCTATCCTATCCATTTGACCCAATGGGTGTCAAATCCTATGCTGGTCAATAAAAAACAAGGCACGATTCGTGTATGTACAGAATTTCGTGATTTGAATAAGGCCTATCCAAAAGATAATTTTCCCACACCATTCATCGACCAGATCATTGATGAATGTGCTGGTTGCGAGGCCTTCTCTTTCATGGATGGTTTTTCGGGATATAACCAAATACAAATCAAACCTGAAGACCAACACAAAATGACATTTATTTGTCCTTGGGGTACATTCGTGTATCGTAAGATGCCTTTTGGTCTCAAAAATGCTGGAGTGACCTTTTAGCAGGCCATGTATTTTTCTTTCCATGACCTCAAGCATATAGTCAAGGCCTATTTATATGATTTAGCATCTTGATATCGCAAGAGAACGAATCATCCCACACACCTCCAACTTATCTTTGAGCGTTGTTGCTACTTTCGGATTCGCTTGAATCCAAACAAGTGCATCTTTTGCATAACATTAGGACGTTTGTTAGGTTTCATAGTGTCAACAACAGGGACCATGGTCGATCCTCTCAAGGTTTAGGCAATAATTCAGTTTCCCTCCCCATGCACAATCCTTCAACTTCAGAGTCTACAGGGCAAGGCGGATTTTTTAAGATGCTTCATCGCTAACTATGCCGAGATCACCAAAGGATTTATGCGCTTAGTTAATAAAGACATTCCTTTTTATTGGGACGATGCCACTCAATGCTCTTTCACCGCATTGAAACATGCACTCACAACTGCTCCTTTGCTCCGGCCACCTAACTATAACAAGGATTTCTTATTATATCTGGCTGCAACAGAGTCAACCATAGGGATGGTCTTAGTTCAAGAAGATGACTTGTTCTCAGAATATTCCATCTATTACTTGAGCCGAGGCCTCGTAGGACCGGAACTCAATTATTCTCATATTGAAAAACTTGCGTTGGCAACATTCCATGCTATTCAACGGTTCTGTCAGTATATTCTATTTTGCAAGACCACCGCCATTGCTGTTACGAATCCATTTCAGTACATGTTGACATGATGGGTAATAGGTGGAAAGATCAACAGATGGATAGTCATCCTCCAGGAGTTTGACTTAGATTTCATTTTATCAAAATCCAAAAAGTCACTGGTCTTCGCAGAACTTATTTCGGAACTTCCGGTTGAGTCAGGTGATCTTGTGCCCGAAGAGTCACCTATCAGAGGAGATATGTTTTTGATCACCTCTTCGGATCCCTGGTATGGAGATATACTTATCTATCTCCAGACTGTGAAGTGCCCCACCTCTGCTTCTCATGATGAGCATCGACACATATGCCATCAGGCTAAGAATTATCTCATACTCGATGATACATTGTATCATAAAGGGGTAGACTGCATCCTGTGCCAATGTCTCACTCACAAAGAAGTAGTTATCATGCTTAACGATTGCCATACTGGAGCCTGTGGCGGTCATTTGTTTGGGTTGGAAACAACCCAAAAGATTCTATGAGCAGGTTACTTCTGGTTGACACTTATCAAAGATTGTATCAAATTGGTCAAGAAGTGCCACCCGTGCCAAATCTTCTCTCGAAAGATGAGGGCACATCCTGCTCCCATGTTTCTTGTCATCACAGTTGGTCCCTTCACCAAGTGGGGGATTGATTACACTACATGTAGCCCTCCTTCAACAAGGGGGCACCGCTATATCATCGTATCTATAGACTACTTCACAAAGTGGGTTGAATCTATGCCAACGTTTAAAGATGATGGAGAGACTGAAACTCTCTTTTTATTCAATCAAATAATAGCAAGGTTCGACATCTCGAGGGAGATTTTCACTGACCATGGCAGTCACTTTCAGAACTAGATGATGACCGAGTTAACATCAAAGCTTGGGTTATGGCAAGAACATTCATCACCCTACTACCCCCAAGCAAATGGCCAGGTAGAAGCTGTAAACAAATCTCTTAAGACCATCCTACAATGAACAATCAACTCAGCCAAGTCAAATTGGCATTTGATGTTATACTCGACATTATGGGCCTACCGAACATCTATTAAGACTGCAACTAGTTTCTCACCTTTTCAACTCGTATATGGGATGGAAGCAATCTTGCCTATCGAATGTTAGATCCTGTCCCTAAAGTTGGCAGTACAATTATTGTCAAACACTTCTCCACTTGAAGAACGATTAGTATACCTTGAGCAACATCGTGATGCATCCCTGGCCAACGAGGCTCACAAACATAAAATCAAGTGTTAGTATGATAGGTCTGTTCATCCTCAGATTTTCTATGAAGGCGACCTTGTCCTGGTCTATGACCAAGATAAGGACCCCCTGGGGTTAGGAAAATTCAAACCCATGTGGTTCAGACATTTCATCATAAAAGAGGTTTTAAAAAAGGGTGCTTATCGTCTGGTTGAATTTGAAGGGAATGTTGTGGCAGAACCAAGAAATGGGCTCTACCTCAAGAAGTATTACTCATAGGTAGGTCACCATGGGTAACTTTTTGTAACATATGTATAGTCTTTGTACTATTACTTTCTAGTTTCTTTTAGTGTTATGGACACGTCGTTGATGTTATCTTTCATCATTGTGGCATATGTCAAGTAATTCTAAGGTGTTCGTTGGGTATGCAAACAATGCTAGCCAGCACACTCGAAGGCTTGCCTCTGCAGCTTGGGTAATATTTACACCTCAAGGCCAGTTATTATCTTCCGAAGGTATATGCTTCGGTGACACCACAAACAATGTCGCCGAGTATAGTGCAGTTATTGAGTTGCTTTGTGACGCTTTGTCATTTGGTGTCTCTCGTCTCCGGGTCTATCTCGATGCTCATCTGGTTGTGTCTCATTTAAAAAAGTATACTGGGTTCATGATCCTACTTTACATCGACGATTCCTTAGGGTACGTCTCTTAGAACAAAACTTTGATTATATTACATATTTTCATGTTCCTAGGAGATTAAACCAAGTTACAGATACTCTAGCTAATCAAATTTTAGATTGGCATCTTGCACACATATGAAAGAACATTCACACAAACATGTAAATACATTTTTTGCACACATGATCCATAAGACACAAAAGACATAAAAATCCATATATAATATCATAAAGTAACCAGAGTACACAGATGGACGCAAGCACCTAAAAAAAATGACCAATAACAAGTCACGGGGCTTATGCCCTCAAAAAATATATTCAAGTAGTGCTCGTGGCACATGAAATTTCTAACTAAGGTCAGGGCCTGTGGGCCCTATTATACTGATCCACAACATTGGCTAAATGCCGAAACAACCGGACCCACGTCCGTGGTGCCCCCACTACATGAGGCTGCATAGATGGTGGCAGGTCCTCAATCTCTACCATCGGGACCGTGTGAGTGAGCACAGTAAAGTTCCGCTCGACTCATCTCAATACCCTCTCAGCCTCCCCGGTTGGAAGATCTCCTTCTATTGCTGGTCCCCCTGCGGTGGCAGGTGTGACCCTTGGCCGAGGACGATGCCTGTTCCTTGCATAGTCAACTGATCGCACTGGTCCCACATCTGCACACAACGAACACATATCCATCAAATACTCTGGTATAACAAAAAAAAAATGATATATATATATATATATATATAACAAAAACAACATAAAAATTACACATGTTTAAACAAATAAAAAATGATGGAGAATTACCCATCTCTCCTCGCTCCTCACCAGGAGGTACTGGTATCTTAGGATCCCTCGAAAAATCAGTCCCTGCATAAGGGTAATCCTCGATAACTAGGATCTGTCATGACAACCATGAAAATAAGTCATCATTGAAGGACTCATTGGTCCTTCCGCCACCCTGTCGTGGCCTGATGTCCTCGTACCACTACTCGAGGACTAAAACTCAGAACTCTCTCAAAGAAGAACGAGCACAGAATGGTCTCAAACCCAAAGTTCCTCTGTGTCCACAAACGACAATTTTTCAACTGCCTCTTCATACACTCAAGTAATGTGGTACTCCAATAAAAAATTTGTGCATTTAAGCACTGGATTGCACAGTTCATCTGTGCCCGGGACGCCTGATGCAAAGCCGCAGAACTAGTGATTCACCCAATAAGAAACACTATCGCCTGTAGCGATAAGTCAATAATCTTGCTTATGGGCACCTGGGAATTCGAGCGGTTTGTGTCAGCCACACAGTAAAGACCTATCAATTTCGCTATGTTATGCGGCCCTGAAGGAAAAATTAGGAAGTTGACTAGTTCCCCTCTTCGAGAGAGGCTAGATAAGAAATAAATGTCCTCGGTCGTGGGCACCAGTGACTGCCCCTCTAACATGAAAGCCTCTCCATCCGGATGCCAATAGTCAACTAAAGAATTCGGTATCCTAGGTTGTGCCTGCATAAAAGGACATAGGGAGAACTTGAGTAACCCAGATTGCATCAAGGTAGCCACAACATTGGGGTCTTCCCCGACCAACTCAGTAACCTCTTCATGCTCTCTTTCTCTCCAGTGGACATACATCCTACAAAACACTAAGGTTCAGGAGGGTTAACCCTTGTTTTTTAAGATTTTTTCATTCAAAAAGGGGGTCCATGCGGGCTGTAATAGTGACAGTCGCGTGTACACGCGGCCTGTCCTGAGACAGCCTACGTGGACCTAGGGCCGACCTTTTGAAGGTCGACGCCGCCCCAAAAAATGAAACCTAAAGCAAAAAGAAAGACTTAAAATGCAAGATAAGAGAGTTTGTACTTACTTGGTCCAGACATAAGTTCGTTTCGTCCACTGTAGCTCCCAGAATCATGACTTTTGACAAAGGGAGTTTTTTGGCTCCAAAGTCAATTTCCAAATCAACAATGGTGATAATGAGATGCCAACTTCTATTTATAGACTTTTTGGCCTCTTTTTGTCACTTTTTTGGCCTCCCTTATCATTTTCTTTAAACCAAAAACCATTTAGAGTGATTTAGGAGTTGCATGGGAGGGATATGATCGGGTATCAGGAGAGTTTTTTGGAGTTTTGGGTAATTTTTGACAGTCCGTGAATTTTTTTTCCAAGGATCAACTTGAGCATGTAGGTTAGGTGTCTACCCTAACTTTTGTATGTTGTCATATTTTTCCTTTGCCATAGGATCAATCCCATCAGGTTGCGACACATAACCATCATATGCTTCTTTAGAAGTGTCGTGACTTGGTGGTAGAGCTTACCGGAACATGGATTCCCTAGGTAGATCCTGGTTGCATTATGGTATCCATGCTGTCTCTAATCATTGTAGGCTCGGGAGTCCTTGTTGTTTTTCCTGATTATGAGTTTGAGCCTCATTTGCATGATTCCTTTTCACTCTTGACCTCACCCTTGGGACTCCCAAAAGATATAACGGGTCTTCTTTTAATCCCTTTTTCAGATCCTATAAACATGAAAAGATTGCCGAGCGATCTTGTGGCCTTTCTCGCTCGTTAAACTAAAATTTGAAGTCACGTCTGTTCGACGGTAGTTTACCCATTTTTCGGTCCATACGGTCAACTATATGAACAAAGGTATACTCTATGGAACTTCAGTTCTCTAGAAGAGTACGCTCAGGTATAATTTTACCCCTTTTTTTGAGCTTGAGGGACTAAACTTATGAAAAAGGAACCCCCTCGGAGTCCATAGTTAAGCTCTTTTTAGACTCCCTAAAATTGAAAAGATCGCTGAGTGACCTTATTCTTTCACACTCATTAAACTGCCAGAAAAACATTCCTGACGGAGTCCATAGTTAAGCTTTTTTCAGACTCCTTAAAAATGAAAAAATGGCCGAGTGATCTTGTTTTTCTCACACTCGTTAAAATGGTTTTGAATAGACGTCTTGTCAGTGCTAGTTTACCCCTTTTTCGAACCGACTAGACTATCTTTGAAAAAGGTACCCCCATGGAGTCTCCTTTTATGTTTTTTCAGACTCTCTAAATATGAAAAACCACCGAGCTTACCTTCTTTGGGCTCGTTAAAACTTACATCGAAGGACGTTACCATTGTGTGTTTTATTAATCGCATTTGCATAACCACGTCTTTGGCCTAATTTCGGCTCCATGTTGCTCTCAACTGAACCATCTAAATAATGCCTCATACGCAAGCCCTATAAGACTTTACCTCTGCATCTTGACACCTTTGGCCCCCGAAGGATTTTTCTCGAGTGTCTTTTTCTTGCATATGTCTCTTTTCCCTGAACATCCCTATGTTTCCTACGCTTGGAACTAGTATGTTTGTGACACTCGATTCTCCTTTGTAACATAACATTCTTTTATTCTTTTTTCCAAAATTATTGAAAAAGACAAAAAAAATCAAATATACCACAAAAAGAGGAAGGGAAAAGTATTTTCTTTATTAGCAGAATAATGAGTCACCCTTGGATAAAGCACATCTGTCTGTTTGTTCATCAAACCCTAGGATTTAATATGACCTTAGGAAACTTTTCTCGCTACATAGAGCTGTGTCCTCCTCTGTTTGGTTATTTTTCCGAACATATGGAGAGTTTGCGTTGCCTCCTGCCTCGTAAACTTATGTTAATTCCATGCTGCCTGAGTCTCATCATTTGTCACCAAGCCTGAGTCGACCCCTCTGTAGTTTGTCTCTTTCCCTCATACCTGGCCATCCTGAATGTCCAATTGAGTCCTTATTCATAATCAATGAAGCCTCCAGTCTGATCATCAAGATTATCTAGTCCACGACCAACGAGCTGTCGAAGACCTCTGGGTAGTAAAGTCGTACACTCATATTACACTCCTACCCTAGTTTTGAATATTTTTTGAAGTTGTTGCTCAAGCTCTGAAGATCTCATCTCCAACCATCATGCCGTATAAACTTCTAGAAGATGGATACTCTATATGTATATCTTTTTGATTTCGAGATGTAGCTCCGCTGTGTATTGTTCACGGCTACACTTTATATAGTTATTTGACATGGATCTACAGTGTATTTGATTGGTATCCATGATTCTATTTTATCCCGAGCATGGGTATGCCTGCCTCGGTGAGACATTTGTTATTTTGTAGATGGCGCCTCCCAGTTCCTGGTCCCTGGGCTCACTTGTTCGGCACATCAGTAAATATTGGTATTGTATTTCGGCCATCAGATGCTCTTCTGAACTCACACATTAGGGGGCATTTGTTATAACCCTAATTTGCACCATACATGCTTACCTGGCATCAGGCCATCTCAGATCCCTTCTTTGCCAAAACACTGCTGAACAACTCTTTAAAAAACCTCTTTTATAAGGGCCCACATGCCCTACTCCATTACTGCACGCATGTACACACTAGCTGACCTAAAACAACCCGCGTGTACCTACAAAAGAACGAAAAAAGGAAAGTTGCCGATGGAACACATAGCTTTGGGTGAGTTAACTGAAACTCCCGACCATGCATGGATGAGGGTTCGTCCAAATACCTAGCTTCTTCTAGCCTATAAAAGAAGGGTTAGGGGTCCCATTTGGAGGAGGAAAAATAATAGTAAAGAAACTCTACCCAATTGTACATTCCCATTGTCCCAACCCTTTAGCGATTCTTATGCAAAGAGAGATACATAGCAAAGAAGTTGGAGGACATTTGAAGAGGAGCCCATGATCAGGTTCGCGGAGCAGTGGCCGGTCTTGACATTGTAAGTTGATTCATTAAAATTAATAATAAAGAAATGATTTTCCCATCCCACTATATGAGTTCTTCATAGTTTAGTGAATATATGTTTGAATCTCTAACTCATTAATCTGTAGAACAAATGCATGTAGAGTTTGTTGCTTTTTTTGTATGCAGGTCAGTCTTGAGAGGATAGCTGCTAACAAGCGATCAAGCGTGAAGAAGGATTGACATCGAATGTCTGGAATAAGGTATGTTCGTTTAACCATGTATTTGCTTAAAAGAAATGGGGAATAGGTCTGGGACGATGGTAGAAAGTAGGATTCTTTCGGTCTCATCTGCATGCATAATATAACCCTAAATGCTAGTCCATAGGGGGATTTCCCACCACAAAAATAGGGAAATGGAAAAGGCCTTCTGAGCAAGTTGCATGGGGTGAGACAAATCTTGCTATAACACACTTGAGAAGGTTTATGTTTACCCAAGATACGACCATTTCAACTAGATCTTGAGGTATAAAGCCTGAATGCACCCTTTTAATTTTTTGCAGAGTATTATTTTAGTTTTATATTATTTGTTTCCGGTTGGTATTATTTTAGATCTACATATTGTCTTTGCCCCGCGCCCTGTGAAATCTTGGAAAATTAGAAATAGATAGGAAAATGTGCATTTTCCGGGTAAGCTAACCGAGATCTAACCCTTATTGTCATCGAGAAGCGAACATTTTTTCTTATTGGAAAATAAATTTTTTTGAGCACGCTCTCCAAGGCCATATTCAACAACAACAACAAAAACAACAACAATAATAACACCAACACCGCCAATCCTCCTGCTTAACAATACACTATGTTTTGCTAGCCCACTTGGTTAAAAGTTACCTTATTAAGTAAGAAGTATTGAGTTCAAGTCTCTCTTTTTGTTACTTTTTTCATGTTGCTAAAAAAAACAATATGTTTTGCTATCCCACTTGATTAAAAGTTGCCTTATTAAGTAAGAGGTCTTGAGTTCAAATCTCTCTTTTTGTTACCTTTTTTGAAAAAATTCATGCTCCATTTTAAAGTGTATTTCACTTCAAGGATAAAAGTGAATCACTATAAGTAGCTTTAATATTTTATTTTAGATTTATTTATTTATT
>ML834989.1:84042-94625 GCA_009831015.1 Picea engelmannii
CTCTTAAAAATATAACATCTGAAGAATCTTGGACTAAAATTAAACCATATTTAATTCACTTCAATGTATTTGGCAGTATAACATGGGATCACATTCCTGATGAGAAAAGGAAAGCATTGTAGCCTAAAAGTGAGAAGTGTATATTTGTTGGTTATTCTGAAGATGTCAAAGGTTATATACTTCTTCAACCACATTGTAATGAAATTATTATTATAAGAGATGTTAAATTTGATGAAAATATCTTGGCCTATGAGCCTAATTTGACAATTGTGCCTTCTTCGACTTGCAAGCCATATTCGACGTTTGTGCCTTCTTCTGTTCCTATTTAGGTTTCTTCTTCAGATGATGATAGTGAGGATGAAAATCAACCTCCTCCTTCTCACCTTCCTCCATATGAGTCCTTTGAACCTGAACCAACACCACCTCCACCGATTCCTAGATGGGTTCGTTCAACACGAGAAGCAGCTAGTGATCTTGATGGTGATCCTTCAGATGAACGTCATAAACATTCACAGTTCCAATGAGCCTCTTGTCTTTTGGATCAAGTTTTAGAGACTCATGATCCAGATACATTTGTAGAAGCTTCATGTCATCCATATTGGGATACAATAGTGAATGAAGAGTATCATTTTTTAATGACAAACGATACTTGGGATCTTATACCTCTTCCAAAAGGAAGAAAACTTGTCATATGTAAATGGCTCTATAGAACTAAGTATGCATCATATGGAAGTGTTGAAATACACAAGGCTCAAATAGTTGCCAATGTATTTTCTTAGGTTGAAGGAATTGACTATAATGAAGCCTTTTCCCTTGTAGCCAAAATGAATTCCATCTGCCTTGTTATTTTCCCTGCTACCTCACTTAAATGGGAGTTCCATCATATGTATGTTAAATCCTCCTTCTTGCATGGAGATTTTCAAGAAGAAATATACATGGAACAATCTCCTATCTATGTCTAGAATGACTCTAGCCTTATTTTTCACCTTAAGAAATCTCTTGATGGTCTTAAGCAAGCTCCCCGAGTTTGGTATGCCCAAATAGACAACTTTCTTATTGACACTGGATTCTCTAGATGCCATTCTGATTCTAATGTCTATACCAAGAAAGTAGGAAGCCATATCATAATCCTTTTCCTTTATGTTCATTATCTTATCCTTACTGGTAGTGACTCAAAACTTTTAAACCATGTGAAAACCATCCTTAAGAAGAAATTTGAAATGACAGACTTAGGATTTTTGCACTGTTTCCTTGGCCTCCAAGTTTTGCAAATCAATGAAGAAATTTTTATTTCCCAGTCTAAGTATGCTTGTGACATTCTTCATCGCTTTCACATGGAATATTGTAAACCATCCCTTTTTCCCTTCCATTCCGGAGTCAAGATTGCTGCCACCTATACTTCTCCCGAAGTTGATGCCACCTTGTACCGTCAATTAGTTGGTAGCCTCTTATACTTGACTCATACACATCCTGATCTTTCCTTTGCTGTTGGTATTGTCACCTGGTATATGAAAACACCCCATGAAATCCATTGGAAAACAACTAAAAGGATAATTCACTATGTCCATGGTACAGTTCAGTTCGGGATACATTACAGTTCAGGGGGGACTCCTTTATTGGTTGGTTTCACTAATTTAGATTGGGACGATGACGATGATGATCAAAAGTCTCCTACATGTTATGTTTTCAGCCTTGGTTCAAGACCTTCCACTTGGGCCTGTAAGAAACAACATGCTATTGCACTTTCTTTAGTAGAAGTAGAGTACCGAGCAGTGCAAGTCAAGAAGCCTTGTGGTTTCAACATATCCTTTCAGAGTTTGGATTCCAGCAAAAACATACAACCAACCTTTGGTGCGACAATCAGAGTGCCATCAAGCTTGCCAAAGACCCGGTTCAACATCAACACAGTAAACACATCGAGCTACACATGCATTTCATCAGAAAATACATTCATGATCAAGTTATTGAAGTGCTCTTTTTCCCTACAAAAGATCAAGTTGCAGACATTTTCACAAAGTATCTTATAGAAGAAAAGTTTTCCAAACTTCGATCTATGTTAGGAGTTCAAGAAGTTTTCATCAAGGGGGGATAGGCTCTAATGCCTCCTTCCTTCTCCTATTGTGTCACTATTGTAAATCCTCCAGTACTATCCCAAGTTGTCCTTAAGGGGTGATGTTAGGATATTTTGACACTTAGGAGTTAGTTAAGATCTACTTGGTCTAATGTGTCGTTAGGTAAAAGTGTGTTTCTTTAGTATGCATTAGTATGCATTTGTAGTTAGGAAATTCAACGGTCACGATATGTTCTCGACATAGAGTGATCCAATGGTTCATATTCTCCTCGATCTTAATGACCATTGATTCATGGATTAATACCCGATTGGTCCATCATCTCTATTTAAAGAGCATGGAGGGTCATTTGACTATGATCGATTGTTAGAAACTCTATTGTAAAATCTCTCTGTAATATTTTTCTTTTGCATTAATAAACTGATCCAAGTGGCTGCGTTGGCTGGGGCCATGGATGTTTCCCCATAGGGGTTTTACCACGTCAAAACATCGTTGTGTTGATCTTTGATCTAGTTGTGTGAGTGGTTACTGAAGGTGTTCATCCTCTATTGTAATACTTGTTTTTTCAAACACATGCAACTTGGCCTATGAAGGTCTTGACTAAGCTTTGTAGTCAACCATGGTCTCCTACATTCTTTTATACTTTTCTACATGGATAGAAGGGGATTTCGTTTCTTTGAATATCAATGGATGGAAGCATGTTGATTATGTTTTGGTGGGGCTCATACTCAAATATTTTCTAATTTTTATTTTGAAGACAACCAGTGATGTTCTTTTTGAGTTGTAATTTCTTACTATATCTCTAGAAATAAATTTGATGTTCCAAAATGTATCCCTTACTTCATAATGTTCCATTAGACATTCATAGAGTTCTATACTTTTTCCCACAAACAAAGGAGAAGCCAATTGAAATTCACCCCTAGCATTAGTTTATGTACTTTCTTCATTTCTTTGTAATATATGGTAAAGTTTCCCAATGTTTCTTTCATCTTCTAGTGGCTTTAACTAGGCTTACTTTTCTTGAGGTCTAGAGGGATAATAATTTTCTTGCCATTTCCTTTTATCTTAATTCTATCCTTCTCTAGGGATATTATAAATTTCATTTTTATGCCCCAAGGTCTTCCCACCAATCCTGCATATGTAGTGCTTCCTTATACAAGGTCAATGATTTCAAAATCGATTGTTACTGATATTCTCATTATACTATTTTTTGAACATTTTAATAAGTCGATGGGTGCTACAAATATCTCATAACTAGCTTCAAAAAGTTTCTCAACCTCAACAGGTGAGGTCTTCCCATTTTTATCTAGGTGGATTTTGGTAATATGTTTACTCAAGACCCAAATTTGAATATGACTTAGGGGGACATACCATTCTTCTATCTCCAAGTCAATCAAGGATCATAATAATTTTCTAATTTACCCCCTTTGTTCAAGTGATGGAGATTCTTCATGACCTTGGTTATAGATTTCTCATTGAAATATTTCATAATGTTCAACAATTCTATTAGTCTTGACACATCTTCATTTTTTGTTATCATTCCTATAATTTATGCAATTGCAACATCATTCTCCTCTTTTTGTTCAACTTGATTTCTTTGTTTCTCTTCTTCTCCAACCATTTTTCTTTCATATTCATAACATAATTAATGTACTCTTTAGTTTTTTTTTATATTGAGATACTTGCCTTTATCATTCTTGATTGGTTTGACTTGTGGTGTTCTCTACAAGAGAGCATCATCTCCTATATTTGATCCTAATCTTGTCACTACATTTAGATTATTATAATTCAACCCCTCATGACTGGGTACACCCTATATAAGATTCACATTTATTTTGTTCCTTATATTTTCCAACATTATAGGGAAATCCTCCATGGAGTGATCCCCCAATATTCCATAGCGGTTTCAAAATTAGGTTAGTTCTATCTTTCAGGGGGTAGTCGGGATTGACATGGTCCTCTTTTAAGCATATAAAGTGTTATTTTCTCTAATACCAATCTCTTCCTCCTTCTTCACCACCATTACCACCTCCCATGACACCACAACCACCTCTTCCTCCTCTTATATAGCCATTTCCATTTCCTTGTTCTTGTGTTTGCTAGTTTTGGTTCATCGATTCTATATGATAAAATGTCTGATAATCAGGGTTAATATTTCCATTGTGGCAACAATTAGTTGTGGAATGAGTATTGATATTGTAGATTGAACACCGTGTTTTCTTATTATTTCCAATATTGTGGATAAAATATTTCACATATCTCACATATCTCATAATATTTATTAGCTTCTACTTTTCTGACATCTTAAAGCATGTTGCAGTTAGTCAAAGCTTTAAAGTGTGTCTCTTCTTTTGTATATGCATTTGGTGCACCAAAGAGTTTTCTTCCTAGTCTACAAGGCTAGGCCTTAGATGGATTTTTGAATTCTCTTGAATTTTTCTTCTAGGATCCTATCATTAGATGAGACTGCTCACTCCTCATTAGTCTCAATTCGCTAGTTTTTTTTTTCAATTATTGTTCGTAGGTATTTACCTAATGCATAATAAGTGGGGATTTGATATTTTGTATAAGCCCTGCCATGAACCAATAAACTGATAAGTATTTGTCTATGACATAAGAAATTTCACTAAGAAAACATGTAAATATTTTATTGTAGTCTTGGATAGATTTGTTTGGCATTTATTTTATCTCCTTGAATTTTTATGGAACCAAGTGCTTAGCATCTTGGGTATTGAAAAATTACAAGAAGTCACTCCTTATTTTATATTTTATTCTATTGCGATTCTTGTAAATTCTTCCACGACACCCACCAAGTGCTGATGCTCCTTGGGCGGACTTGGAGAAGAGTCGAGTAAGAGAACACAAGGGGCATGTGATCGGTTGGGAAAACAAAGTCATATAGGTGCAGGAAGGAGCACCTTGGGTGCACATTGGTGATGTACAACACCAAGGGGGTATGCGCCTCACTTTACTTACAATGGATGATGGAGAATTGGGTTGCATTTGGGAAAAGATGGGGCAAATTGGGCATGTGTCCAAGGAGTGGACCCGCTTGCCATTGGTAGCATGGGCACATTGGAGAGGTTGGATGACCCCATCGACACACCCACAAAGAGCGAGTTCAAGGAAACAAAAAATGAAATGTTGCACCAAATAAGTTGGGGGTGCGTTGGTATGAAAGAATGCAATGGTTCATGAGCACATGGGATCGATGAGTGCGTAAGTCCGCAAAGGGGCATGTTAGTTCATTTGGGTATGTTGGTCCGTGAAGGGGCACAACACACCCAAAGGATGCAATGGTTCACAAATGTGACATTTGGAGTCCATATAAAGAACACAAGGCACATGAGCTAGAGACAACACATCACATCACCACAACTCGAGTTGGAGAGTGAGGTCTGTGGCTAGGGAAAAGGTGAGATGAATTGTGAGGAAGATTAAGGAAAAGTTTGAAGGCTTGGATTAGTGTCTTTTTGGAGTGTCTTAGGCAAGGCACACTACAAAGAGGTGTGAAGGTCAAGTAGGGAATTGTGCACGATGAGGAGAAGGCTGTGATAGTCCGGATGAGGTTGCTACAAGGATACTTGGGTGTATGAGACTTAACCAACTATTTGAGTTGTGAGCTCCTATTTGTAAAGAATTGTACCAACATTTTTATATAAATACTTATACGGGTGTTAGGCACATCTTTTGCCGCACAACCATACTTGTCTCTTCTTGTCTATGAATGGTTTCATTCTCTTGGTTGCATAATTGGCTAAGAATAAGAAATGTGTAATTGTTTAAGTAAAGGACATAAGTGTAGTTGGCACAGTTGGCTCAAGGTAGAGTATGGGTGTGTCTTGAGTGAGGCGTAGTCCGGATGAAGTAATTTTGGTTTAGTCAAGCTGTCGAAACAAAACATTGCAGTGCTTCACGACCCCAGGTGTCGGGCGACTTGGGTGCACCAAGTCGATTTGGATCCCTGGGAAGATCATGGGCACGTGACATATGGTATCAAAGCTGATTTTGGTGAACATATTGGTTATCTTCACCATGATCTCGAAGATAGATGGTATCATATCTTGTTTGAAGACAATTTGGGTGAAGACTTGGTGAGTGCTTTGGTAAGGCAAACTAATCCATTACAGTGACAATTTGGGTGCATAATTGGTTGGTTTATGATTTGTAATAGAAGTAAGTGCCAGACCCATGTGCACACCTTGAGAAGACTAGACACAAAGTTTTTGGGGTAAACCGAGCACTTGGGAAAGGTGGATACTTGTAGGCACAATTCTGATCGCAAAGTTCATTATAAAGTTAAGTTTGAACTAATTTGGGGTTGCTAGCTCAACTCATTGGCATGTTGGGTGCTCCACCGAACAGGAAGAATGACTCCGAATGTGACAACAAGTTGTAGGAAGAGTTGTGAAGCAGTCAGGTAAGTTTGTGTGCTAGCAGAATTATGAAGGAAGAATTGGGATAGTAGCACACAAGTGTCTTGGTGCAAAATGCGACCAAGGTATTGGTCATTCAAACAAGTGAGGAAGTTGATATGGGACAAGTTGGACGCACACAAGCAGAGTTGTGTGATGCGAGCCAAGGCTTAACTTGAACAAAGAGATGGAAGTCATGCATGAATGGCAGGACATGATGGACATTTTGAAGTGAAGTTTGATGTAGTGTCAAGAAGTTTCAAAGAGGATGCTTGACATTGCAAGATGGAAATATTGTGATGATAAAACATGGTAGAATAAAATGGATGTTGTGAATCTAAACTTGGTGCAATTGCGAGAATGATTAAAGAAGATGCATGAGATCAAGGAGAAGACAAATTTTTTTGATGATGAAACAAGGATATTTTTGGATGGAACCGAGTCTAGGGAGATGCCAAGGTTGAGGTTTCTCAACAAGGAGGACACTCGAGGAAAAGGAGACGTCACAACAAGGAAAAAGTTTCTTTATCGCATAAGAAGACTCGTTCAATGTTTTCTTTGTAACGAAAACCACTTCATAGCAGACTGTCCAATGAAGAATAACTTGGAATGGTTGGAAGAAGACCAAGTGCATCAAGAAAAGGAGAATCTTGTTGCCACAATGGAAGTATTCCAAATTACCACACTTTCAAAGGAGATGCTGGAAGTGGTGAACGCTTTGACATCATGTCTAGATGATTTTGAAGGTAAAGGCCATATACAATGTTTGGAAAGTGACGAAGAAGGAATTTGATTTGTGGATGTGACAGTGAGTGGGGTGAAGGTGGCTACTTTGGTGGACACCCTTGTGACCCACAGTTTTGTAAGTGATCAGGTTACAAAGTTACTCCATTGTAAGCCTAAGAGAAACATGTCCATGTACAAGGTGGTAAACTTAGCAGTGGAATCGAAAATTGGGGTGGTTCGATCCACACCTTTTGGTTTGGAAATTGGGACTTGATGGTTTCCCCATTGGATGATCATGGGTTGGTCTTGGGTAGGACTTTCTCAAATTTTCCAAGGAAGTTGCACTCCTGCACACAGGTTGCTTCCTGTTCCTGGAAAAATCCAAAACACCAAGTATGCCCATGATGATGAAGAGGAAGCTTGGATGAATACCCAAGATGTTTGTGATCAAGTTGCTTGAGGGAGTCAATGGAAGTGCAGACAAACCTTACGACAATGTGTAGCAATAAGGGGTGAGTTTGACCACGACGAACTTGGGAGGATTAGGCCATACAAAACAAAGATTGACAACAGTAGAGACATCGATTAAGTCTATCTTGGAGAAGACAAATTGGTTGCAAAGCTTGCAGTGCTGAAAGTAAGAGTGCGAGGATGAGTTGGGGTCACCCATCGGAATTTTTTCCAAGTACATCACATAGGAGATACAACCCAAGTCAACATGGTACCAGTAGAGTTGCGAAGGGGTTGAGGTATATCGATTGTACAAATCAATTTAGACAAAAAATCTAATTGTTGAGATGGAGTAGTGCATGGAGGAACTCACTCATCTAGAATTTGATCCAGATGTGGAAGAATTGGGGAGGGAGGACCGACACCCCACAACTATTGTAAAATTTTGTAGAAAATCCATGGGGATATATGACTTTCAACTCACTATAGAATGAATTGAGTAGTTGAGATGCACGCCAAAGGAAGTCAGGTTGGTATTGAGGTACTTGAAAATGGAGCACAAGTCTGACACTATGTATTCTAATAGCCTTGGTGGAGGCTACTACATACACTCCATTCACTGAGGAGATAGAGATTTGGCATGATGCCGAGAAGCAGGAAACGTGGCCGTAGGTTCCTTTCTTATAGGTGTCGTTGCAGACTTTGAGATATGCATTACCATGAATAAGGTAGTGTGGTGTGGGCACTTTGGAGGAAGGAGCGACAATAGATTTGTATGAGCATGAATTAGTGGTTTGAAGCAAAGAGGTGACCTCACGTTGGCACAATGAAGACACCAATTGGTGTGTTGGGTTGCAGAGACACAACTTGAAAACAAATTGGTGCATTGGGTTAGTGAGGCAACTTTGAAGCTAGGGGGAAAGGTGCGAGAATTTTCCTTAGTCTTTGAGGTTGGATAGAGTGATGGAGGTGCGGACATAAGTGAGTGTGTTTGGGAATGGGCAATACATTCCAATCAATCCAAGGTATGAGGGATGTCAATGCTCAGAAGCATGGCTAAGATGGTTGTAGTATGATCACAACAATGAATCACAAGGAGTTCAAAACTTAGGCAAAATTTTGAATTGAAGTGGGAAGCATTTAGTTGTAGTAGGAAATGACAACAACACTAGAACCAAATAATAACAAGGAAATGACATTGCAATGAGATAGTGCAACAAAATTGGGTGACTTTCATCCTTGGGTTAGGTGAAGCGTCTCTATTGACTTAGCCAATATATCGCATGGAGTTGGGTGCAATGCAATTGGGTTGATTTATGGAAACTTAGGGTTTCCACTTTGAGGGAAATTTGGGGTTTCCATGAGACTTGGTTGTGATGGAGGCATGAGTTTGGGTAGAGTTGGAGACAACAAGTTATGAGGATGTTTCCGAGACGACAATGAATTTAGGTGGGGGAGGATGTAAATCCTTTTGCGACACCCGCCGAGTGAATATGATCCTTGGGTAGACTTGGAGATGATTCTGGTAAGAGAACATAATGGGCATGTGATCAGTTGGGAAAAAAAATTCATACGTGCATGTGCATGAGAAACTTGGGCGCACATTGGTGACATGCGACACCAAGGGGGAACACGCCTCACTTTCCTTGCAATGGATGATGGAGACTTGGGTTTCATTTGGTAAAAGATGGGGTGATTTGGGCATGTGTCCTAGGAGTGGACCCGCTTTCCCCTAGAAACATGGGAACATTGGAGAGGTTGGATGATCCCATCGACCCACTCACAGAGAGTCACGTCAGCTGGTTCAAGGAAATGTACAAGGCAAGGGAACACAAAAGAGGTTGGGGTGTGTTAGTCTGAAAGGACACGATGGTTCATGAGCACATGACTTTGATGGGTGTGTCAGTTTGCGAAGGGGCATGTCGGTTCATTTGGGCATGTTGGTTTACAAAGGGGTGCTTCAAACCCAAAGTACATAACGGTTCATGAAGGTGACATTTAGATTCCATATAAAGAACACAAGCCACATGAGTTAGAGGTAACACATCACATCATTACAACTCGAGTTCGAGAGTGAGGTTTATGACTCAAGTAGAGGTGAGACATAGTGTGATAAAGATGAAGAAAAAGTGTGCAGGCTTGTATTAGTCTCTTTTTGGAGTGTCTTGGGTAAGGAACATGACATAGAGGTGCAAAGGTCATATAGGGCAGTGCACACAAAAAGGAGAAAGTGATGACAATTAGGCTTAAGTTGCGACATGGAGACGTGGGTGTATGAGAAAGTAAGCAAGTTGGTATGTGACTTAGTCGAATTCTTGTATATCTATGAATTGAGATATGATTTCCTCTTTGTAAAAAATTGTAACAACATTTGTATATAAATACTTATACGAGTGTTAGAAACATCTTGTTCCGCACAAACATACTTGTCTCTTCTTGTGTATGGATGGTTGCATGTTCTTGGTTGTGTAATTGACTAAGTACAAGAACTGTGTAATTGTTTAAGTAAAAAATGTAAGTGTAGTTAGAATGATTGGCTCAAGGTGGAGTATGGGTGTGTCTTGAGTGAGGCGTAGTCCGGGCAAAGTAATTTCATTTTAGTCAAGTCACCGAAACAAAACGTTGCGGTGCTGCACGACCCTAGGTGCCGGGTGACATGGGTGCACTAAGTTGAATTGGATCCTTGGGCAGACTGTGGGCACGTGGAAATTCTCTATAAAGTTTAAGAACCAAGCTAGGCTCTCCTTCATAATTCTCTTGAAAATTGAGCCATTTTCTTGATTTCATTAGTGACATCAGTGGCACTCCAAATATTTTCATAGAAGAACCAATATATTTCTAGATATTCATCGCATTTGTTTAGAGGGAGGCTTCCATTATTAATATGTGTCAAGTATTCTATGGGGAATATTTAATCGGGGGT
>ML834990.1:0-19397 GCA_009831015.1 Picea engelmannii
GGATGATTTTAAGGATGGAAATTTATTTTAAAACATATAATCCTTGGTGAATCTTAGTAATCCTTCATATGCCAACTATAAATGTTTGGCGATATTTTTGTAAAAATATTCAAATTTCTAAGGATTTTATATAGTTTGTATAAAATTTTGGTGATTTATAAGGTAATCAATTTTAAAATAATGAATCCTTTTTTTGGAAAAACCATGGAAAATTAGCCCATGAACGAAATTTAGCCCCCAAAATCATCCATGATTGGAAGTCCCATGTGAATATCCCCACATGTGCGAGTGATGGAGGATTTCGTGATATCCACTTAGTACCGTGGTGGTCAATAAGGTAGGTCAACTTGCATGAGGCATCACTTTCACATATGAGCTCTAATTGAGATTATTTTCACATTGTTGGAAAGGTCTTGGTTTGTATAACAAAATCAAGGAGATAGGAGATAATGTAGTAAATTTTTTACCCCCAAAAATTCCATTTGATGCCACAAAATGGCTATGGAAGGTTCTAGACCCCAAATCTCCAAACTAGGACCTACCACTAAAATGTTCCTTACAAGACAATTCTTCCAATTTTTCCACCCAAAAAGTACCGAGATAGATGAAAAATTATATAATGATCCAATATGGGTCATTGGATGTTTTTTTTTATGACTTCCCAAAATAAAGAATTCATATGTTTTATAAAATCCCAAGTGACCCCCTATATGCAATAAATGCAACTCCTCTAAGACCATTTGATTTAAAGAAGAATCTTGCACCAAAATAATGTTCCTCTTATACTTCATGGTATCTCTCTACCATGTATATCCCTTAGGTTTTGTGGGACCTTCTTGAATCCTTTGTATGAGTTTAACCATAATTTCATTTTCCAACCATTCTTGACAAGCTTTAGTTATACAATCTAGTTCGAATAAGGATAAGGCAAAGAGGGATTCTTTCCCATTGTATTTTGAAAATAAAAAATTAAACACCCTGCTCTCCTTGTCTTTTTTATATATGATCTCATAGTCATACCCAAGCATCTTAATGACCCACTTGTGTTTCTCCATGGATGATAACCTCTATTTCAAAAAACACTTCAAATTATGATGATCAAACTTGACCTATATGTGCATCTTGATGAGACATGGGCACCAAGTTTCAAATATATGAAGGATGGCCAACATCTCTTCTCTTTATCGTATGTGGACTTTCCCAAATTTGGTCATAAAAATACTTTCTATGCCAAGGGGTATCCTTCTTTCATCAACAAAACCATGATACATCTACCTAAGGAATCACATTATGAGATAAAAGTCTTAGTGAAAATGGGCACTACTAAGATTTGACAAGTCCATATGGATTCCTTTAAATATAAAGAGGCCTAGGTAGTTTCCTCATTCCAATCATACGAATTATTTTTATCAGGGTTGTAAAGGGGGAAATAATTTTTCCATAACTCTTCACAAACTTCCTATAGTATCCCATAAGTTCTAAGAACCCACATAATCTCTTCAAGGTATTGGGGCATGGCCAATTTTGCATAACCAAAAATTTCTTGGGATCCAATTGCACCCCTTCTTGATTGTAAATGTGACCTAAGCACCCAACCTATTAATTCCAAAAAGTGAATTTGGAACATTTAAGGAACAATTTGTGGCCTAGAAGGAGTTGCAAGGATTTATCAACAATCTCCACACATGATTTCCAAGTTTTTCTATAGGTCAACATATTAGCAATGAATGAAAGCAAAAAATAGCATAATAAGGGTTGAAAAATATTGTTCATGAGGATTTTAAAGGTGGATGGGGCATTGCAAAGTCCAAAGGGCATAACTAAAAAATCATAATTACCTTCATATGTGTGAAAGGATGTATTAATGATGCCTTCTTTCCTTCATCTATATTTTGTGTATCCTAAACGAAGGTCCAATTTAGCGAAAAACTTGGATCCATGGAGCCTATAAAAGATATCATCAATAACTGGGATGAAATTTGTCTTTGATAGTCAACCTATTGAGAGCCCAGAAATCAAGATACATGTGCCAAATACCTTCTTTATGTAATACCATGACCACAAGTGATGAGTAAGGGATTGTATTGATACATATAACCCCAACCTCCAATAGTTCCTAAATGATATTTTAGATTTCATTATTCTATGCAAAAGGGTTCCTTTAAGGATGCACATTTGATGGATGACTACCTAGAAATAGGGGGGATACCGCGGTCATGCTCACCACATGAAGGTAGTAATCCATGAGGTGTTTCCAATACCTAATGATGTTTAGTTAGGACCATCTGAAATCATGGTCAATCCTCTGTGGGGGGTGTACACAAAGTTTATGGCATTGAATTGGGAAATAACGTCAAAGTGGCATTTCCTTAAAGATTCTCCATACAATGTGTTGGGCACTAGCCTATTTTGAGAAGGAAGTCTATTTTGGGTGCATGACTATTTTGAGAAGTAAGTCTATTTTGGGTACAGGCCTATTTTTGAAGAAGGATCTCTTTTTGGAAAGACCTATTTTTGGAAAGGAAGACGTAATTTTGGAGCACGTACAACAGGTGGAAAGAAAGAAGCATGTACAAAAAGAAGGAAAAGTAGCATGCAGGAGGAAAAATATCATGGTGTGCAGGAATACAAGCCTAACTATGATAGGCTTAGGGTTTTTGACAAGATTGTAATGGCTATAAGACATAAATTAGTATAAATAAGGACCTGGTAGTTCTAGGGAAGGGGAGATATATAGATATCAGTTGAGGCGATGTCAGTGAAAGATATCATAACAAAGAGAGTTGATTATTATGAATTATGGGTTGTTGATTGTAATAAGTCTTGTAGAAGATTTGAGTAAGGTATTCTTTGAGGGTTTGGTCATAGGATGAGGATCCCGATGTGTTCTTGTCCACCTCACAAATGGTTCTTACCCTTAATATTGATTATATTACTAAAGATGTAATGTGCGTAGCACAATATTTTGCAGAAAAATAAATAAAAGAGTAGAGAAGAGAGATCTTTGTAGATGTAGACCTAGGAGGGGGTGAACCATAGTAAACCTTGTGTTATGTATGATTGTTAATGAATGTTTACTTTCTCTTGATCATTATCTTAACAATTAATGGCTAAAGGAGCTTTACCAATATGCATGCATATATTTAAAGACAAATAAATCATAGAAGCAATTGAATGATTAACAAAGATAATGCATAAGGAAGAAAAAACATAATCACAGATCCCCACTCAATCCTAGAATGAAAACACCTGAGTATTGCAGTCCCCCATAAAATCTATCTCAGGTGAGACTGCGTTGTGCAGCTTGTGCATAACATTTCCTTCTGGTTTATTAGGAGGGCTGATAGTTTTTGAGGGTTTTGTTGGAAACCTATTGAGATCCAAACCCGATTCATCCCAAGAAGAAGTAAAATAAGAACCAAAAAACGGTTCCATTTTTTAGTGGAACTTCATGGGATTGTGTGGATAAGATTCGTGGAAGAAACACGTAGAGGATGAAAGTATAGAAAGGAATGGTCAGGCCATGGAATCCAACGAAGGAGGAAATTTAAAGATGGTTGAAAACAAAGGAACTTGAGTTTGCATACAAGGACAACATAAACCCTAAGTTAACACCATGCAAATATCTCAACAAATATGTTTTTAGTGACTTGCCTGAGGTATTTTTCTGTGATTTCCCACATTTGTTGGAGGAGTGGTTATTGAGGTTAAAGGACAACCACCCTACAAATCAAATCAGACAGATTTAGTGGAATCCTATCGAGATCATTGATCCGGATTTTATGAGAAGAACAAAATGAATACATATTATTGTCAAAATAAGATGAACATAGAATAACATATATACAGTAAAATTGGCTTCTATTCATTAAGGAAATAAGTTGAAAATATAAAATGCAGTGGAAAACAAGCTTGCTAGAATGGTGGGGGCTTATATCTAAGAAGTGATATGATGGTTGTGCTCATTCACTAGAAGATCCTTACAATGAGTCTCTCAAGGCCTTTTTAAAATAAACAGGAATGTCAAAAACCCTAGACATCCAAAAACCTAACCCTAGGAGATGAAGCGCCAAAAGTCATGTGGACCCCGTTTGGGTAAGTTAGTACATCAACTTCCCGGGGTCGTAACTTTTTCATACGATATCCATTTTAGGCACACGATATCCCATTGAAAATTTTTATACGAGGAATACACATGTTTCCTATGGCGAACCCTAAAAACGTTGTTTAGGGCCTAAAAACAGCCCCAGAAGTCAGGGACCTGAAAACTAGGAAAAAACTGTCGAACTGGAAAAATGCAAAAATGAGCTAGTTGGAAAGGTGGGAGGCCACCGAAATCCATATGGATCAATCCTCCCCCCTTAGGAATCAATGCTCTCCATTGCGTTGAGTACCCCCATTATATGAGGAAAATTTGCTGAATTTAGCCCCGGGTGAGCCACTTGCCTTGGTGCAGGAGCTACCCTACTTTAACAACCCGATAAAGATGGATCCTTTGCTGGCAAGTGCCCTTAACCTATTTGTACACAATATAATCATTGGATGCTTGTTGTATGTAGTTGGGGTTGATCTCTATTGGTTTCGTTGTTTCTGCTATCTCTGAGGTGTCCAATAATGGTGGGAAGTAAGGTCGAAGGAGATCCACGTTGAACATTGGGTGTAGGCCAAGGAAAGGAGGAATTTTGAGCTCAAAATAAATATCACCCACAGCCTTGGTGATCGTGTATGACCCATAACAGAGTGGGAGAAGCTTCTGATGGGGTTCAGTAAGATGTTCTTTCTACAAATGCAAAGAAACTTTGTCGCCCACCTGAAATGTTTGTTACACCTAATGTTGATCATGGTGCTGCTTGTACTTGTCATTGGACTTCTGTAGGATATCCTGAACCTGTTGGAAGATGTGCTAGATCTGCCTAATGAATCGGGTGGCTTTGTAAGCTTTAGT
The DNA here is from genome assembly GCA_009831015.1 of Picea engelmannii. Taxonomy (NCBI): domain Eukaryota; kingdom Viridiplantae; phylum Streptophyta; class Pinopsida; order Pinales; family Pinaceae; genus Picea; species Picea engelmannii. The sequence goes on from ML834990.1 coordinate 4,946, forward strand.
TGGATAAGTAGATGAGTCATCCGAGGTGACCGCAAGGGGTAGTGCAACATCTATGGAACCAAATGGTTGGAATACCAACCCCACCTGAAAGGGGTTGTGGCCAGTTAAGCTATGCAGGGCTCAGTTGTAGCTATGTTGGAAATAGGTAATACTCTCATCCCATGTGCGAGGTTGATTGGAATTATACATGCGCAGTATATGCACGATCATTCAATTTATGACCTTGGTTTGGCCATCGTTTTGGGGGTGGAAGGTCGTGGATTTGTTGAGCTTGGTGTCCAGTAGTGACTAGAGGCTCAACCAAAATGTGATGAGAAATCAAATGTCACAATATGAGACAATGGTTTGTGGGATTCCAAAATGTACCCAAACTTGTTCAAAGAAGAGCTTGGCAGTGGCCTCTTCTATGATTCTCTTCTTGCATGCGGCCATAATCACCATCTTAGAAAAGCAATCAACAACCACAAAAACAAAGTCATTTCTCCACTTGGTGGATGGGAGGCCCGACATGTAGTCCATGGAGATGGATTCCCATGGCCTGTTAGGAGTAGACAAAGGGGTGTATAGGCCCTATTTCTAAGTGGTCAATTTGGAAATAACGCAGGTAGTGAAGGACCCGATATACTTGTTGACCTCTTGTCGAATTTTTGGCCAGTAGAAATGTTTGTGTAGCATTGCCACTATCTTTGTGATGCTGAAGTGTCCTACCACCCAACTGTAGTGATATTCCCAGATCAGCTTCACTTTCTCACTTGATGGAACACATATATGGCCCAAACAACACAACATCCCATCCCGAAGATGAAAATTAGAGACAACTACGTTTATGCCCGACATTTGGTAGGTTGTGGCAAAGTCCGGGTCTGTCTCATAGAGTTGGGGCCATCTAGAGGTCTCATGGACGCAAGAGTCTAACATTGTGGTGAGTTTCATGACTGAGGGTCTGCTGAGGAAATCAATGACACAATTGGTGCTTCCTATTTTATACTTGATGTGAAGGTGGAATTGTTGCAAGTATGTGGACCACTTATGATGGCAGTCATTCTACAAATTACCTTTTGTCTGCATGAACTACAGTGACTTATTATCAGTGTGGATGATTGTCTCCTTCCCAAGAATGTAATGTCTCCATTGGCAACATGCTTTCACAATGGAGTACATTTATTTTTCTTAAGTAGGGTACTTATGAACAACATCTGATAGTGTCTCACTGTGATAGGCCATGGGGTGGTCGTGCTGAGTGAGAACAACACCCACAACATAGTCTGAGGCATATGTCTCAATATCAAAGGGTTGGTGCAGGTCCGATAGTGAAAGTACTGGGGCTGGGCACAATCACTCTTTCAAATCATCCAACAATTGTTATTGGGACTATCCCCACTAAAATTTCTCCTTACCACCAAACCTGATTACTTGGATGAGGGCCCATACAATACGGGAGAATCCCAACACAAACCTACAGTAGAAATTGGCAAGGCCCAAGAAGCTTCAAAGCTCAGTGAGTGTGGTTGTGGCTGGCCAGTCACGGATGACTTGGATCTTGGCTGGATCCACATGTACACCATTTTTATCAATGATGTAGCTCAGGTAATGGATCCTGTCCATGCCAATGGATCATTTTTCAAGTTAGCGTATAGCTTGTGCTGCCGCAGGGTGTGCAGAACCTGTTGAATATGTTGCAAGTGTTCTTCCCAAGTCTTGTTGTAAATGAGAATTCCATCCAAACACACCATTACAAAAGTATTGGTGAATGGTTGCAGGATATCATTCATAATCCTCATAAAATTGGTTGGAGCATTTGTCAAGCCAAAGGGCATGACCAACCATTCAAAAAGACCTTCCTTGGACTTCAAGGTGGTCTTCCATACATTTGTCTGTTTTATTGAAACCAGGTGGTAGCCATACTTCAGATCAATATTACTGAATTATTTGGCCCCCATGAGCTGATCAAGGAGGTTGTCAATTCAGGAAATCGGGTACCAATTTCTGACTGTGATTTTATTCAAGGCCCGATAATCAAGGCAGAGTTGCCAGGTTCCATTTTTCTTCTGTACCAGCACAATTAGGCTCCCACAAGGTGATGAGTTTGGATGGATCTGGCCCTTGTGGATCAATTCTTGGATCTACTGCTTGATCTCCTCATTCTCTAATAGAGAGCGGTGATAGAATGGCCCATTGAGAAGCGGTGCGTCGAAGGTCACATCAATGGGGTTCTTGACCTGACAATGCAGAGGTACCCTGGTAGATGAGGAGAAGATATATGAGTATGCTTCCATGACCTTATCCACTTTCTTTTGTTGTGTGGAGAGGTCGACCATAGAGACCCTGGATGTAGCTGCGATCTTTTGCTCATTCTGAGAGCGAACCACAAAGAAGACAAACTTTTTCGTTTGAGAGATGACCTTCCTACATTGCTTGGCAAAGATCAAGGAAATAACACTAGATGGGACTGCCTCCGATATCCTGTAAAATTTCTTGTTCAAAGTAATAATAACAATGGAAGGCCTAGACTCATATACAACATGGAATTTCCATAAATATGGTTGGTCCAAAAGAACATTACAAACTTCAAGAGGGGAAACATCACACAATACCTCATCTTTGAAGGGCTTGATGTCTTATGACAGGAGGCATTATTGACTGACGCGGATGTTGCTTCCTTGGTGAAGCTTTCCGATGGTGTAGGGATGTGGGTGCGACGTTGTCAGTCGGGCGAGTCTCTTGAAAACCTCTGTTGAGATGAGGTTATTATGGCTACTACTATCAACGATGAAGTGTAGCAGGGTACCCTTCACCCACATCTGTGAATGAAAAATGTGCTATCCTTCCTCTGGCTCATCTGGTTCACCGAGTTGTAGCTTATTGTTAGCAATGGTAGCACTGGGCTCTACATCAATGATCCATCAGCCCCTTTTTGGTTCTAACTCAAAGTCGTAACCTACATCTAATTTAGAGGCTTTCACCTGAGCCACCAACGAATTCTTTGAGTGACAGTCAACAGTTTTATGCCAGGGGCTCTTATGGAAGTCGCACCACTTACCAATATCTTTCTTTGTTTTTTTGGTCTCCTTATTTTCTTGTGGCCTGGACTGGTTGTGTTGGGCTCGTGATTTGGATAATTTAATGATGATGATTAGATCCTTTTTGGCCAATATTATATGTGTATTTTACTATTTTGAAGAAGATTTGAAAGATTCTTATATCAAATCGCCATAACTTATACCAGGTATGTATGATTGATGTTTTATGATGGTTTCAAGTTTAATTCAACATGATTTAATGATTCTAAGAAGCTGATTCGCGATCTGTGTGTCACGGGGAAAAATCACATGGCATTTTTCCATTCAGTACTGCATTCGGTACTCCATCTGGCACTGCATCTGGCACTCCATCCTACACTAAAATCTTGGGCGAGTTGGCGGTTATCATATCGGTGGCCAGTGATGGGAAAATCAGCAACATGGGTTTTTCTTGTGCTCGTGGCCTCCAACTATCGAGATTCTGACAACTTGGATTGGGTTGTTATCTTGGGTGTTGATTGGGTCGCTTAGTTTCTAGAAGCCACCAGCGGTTAGAAAACATTTAGTGTAATTTACTATTTTTATAGGAGGTTGACCTCTCAGCTTGTAACCTCTATAAATACCACGACAGTGGTCAGACAAATAGATAGGGATAGTTAAGTTCAGAATTGTGAAACTAGCATTGTTTTTGTTGTTTCAAGACATTTTCATAAACTTGTGTAAACTGTGTTTTTAATTTAAATGTTGAAATCATGTTGCTTGAGCTCGTGATTCACTGTTGAGGAGTATCCATGACCTACTGGGGGGGCCACTAGTGGTGTGGGTGAATATTTAGTTAGTTAGCTTGTGAATTCAAGTAGTGTAATTGTTATTTCTTTTATTTCCTGTACATGAGTTTTTATCATTTTTACTTACTGTGTAATTGTTGTTCATAGTTTAATTGTTTCAGTTTCTTGTTGCAGTTTGATTATGAAGGATAGTGTTAATATGCCATGTCTCCTTAATTAAATAGGAAACAAGCTTAAGATTAAGCCACTAACCCCTGTGTGATTAAATGATAGACTAGAATTTATGTATCCTGAAATAGAATAGTTAGAAGTTAAAACAAAGTAATTGAGTTAATAGTTTCTTTGGCAAAGTTTCGATGGATGGATAATTATTAGTTTTGATTTTGATTCATAGTTTTCTTATTTAGTTGCTATTTAGTTTTCTTATCTAGTTTGCTATTTAGTTTTCTTATTAATTCTCTTGTCATATGTTGAAATAGAAATAAGATTTGAGTTATGTCTTTATGAGTATTTCTCTTTGCAATTTAAATTGTTAAAATAGGATTAGTTTAATTCACTTTATGCAATTTCCATTCTAGATCTAGATTGCAATTTCAATTTGAAGTTTTATTTTGAGTTTAGTTCTTAGTTATAAATCTCTAGTAGTATGAATTTTCTTACATTAGCATAGGAGTACATTTGAATTCAATAGCATAGTGTTTTCATATTGTTGATGATTAATGCATGAACTGAAGAATCACATGGATTTTCAGGGTAGTTGATGTTTCTTCTATAATGGCCAAGGTCTCATTAGATTGCCTGATTCATACCTTTCACTTTGCTATAGAAGTTAGTATTGAGTTTATCCCTCTTGAGTTATCATTAATTGTTAAATGTCATTGTGATGTCATAAGACACCAAATACATAATCATCAACACTATATTTGAAGTTTTCTTGCTATTGTAGATTAGAGAATAGTTTTCTTGTTATTGTATATTAAAGAATAGTATTTGATTAATATTTGAATATTGTCATGATGTTTTTAATTCAATAGATTAATATTTCCTTTCGTATATTAGAAGTGATTATGAAGTTTATCTTAAGAATAGAGTTCACTTTCTTATTAATTTGATTAGCTACTTGTTTAGTAATTTTGATTAGTTTACTTCCTGCAGAAGTTTCCATAGGTTAGTTATTTGATTGCTTATTAGTTTACTTGCTGCATAAGTTTTAATAGGGTAGTTGCTTTCTTGTTTACTTGTTTTAATAGGGTAGTTGCTTGCTTGTTCATTTTCTTACTTGTTGTTGTTCATTGAATTTGAATAGATTAAGTAGATTAGTTTGTTGTTGTTATTGCTCATTAAATAGATTAAATAGATAGTTTGCTTTTGCTTATTGTAATGATTAAGTTAACTTTCTTAAAGTAGGGTTTTCATTTTCTTTATTAGGACTATCCATCGATCCATTGTTCAAAAGTTACTTAGGATAAATAGTTTAAGTTTCTTGATAGGGTTTTCTCATTGATAGTCTTTGCTTAAGTAGAATAGCTCTCAGTTAGACCATTTCCTTAGTGAGACTATACTACCTCTATCTTTCTTACCTTGGCATATATCGTGCTACAACTCTAAGTTTACTTACCCCGGGTTGACAATTTAATTGAGGGTTTTTAGTGCATATAGAAAACCCATCAGGTTATCCCGAGGTGGTCCATCTTTTCTCTATCCTTTTTTCTATAGGTTGGGGTTGCCCTTTCTTGGATTTTGCTGTGAGGGTTCTTAGGCCCAAATTTCTGCGTCTTTTGTTTGAGCTTCTGCTTGATTTTGACAACATATCGGTAGGCCGCACCCAAGGATGAAATGTATAGAAACTCCATTTTGGCCTAGATGTATCTATGCAGACCACCACGATACTTGAGCACCAAATGTTTCTCATAATATTTGATACCCAACTTGGTGCGCAAGGTATGGAACATATTTGTGAACTTGGGCATTGCTTGGTCTCTTTCCTGCCGCAGTGTGGTCCATTTTGTATACAGGTGGTCATAACTTCCAATAGGGTAGTATTGTTCCTTAATAGAATCCCTGAAGGACTCCCAGGTGACAGTGATTGTAAATAATGAGGGTTCCTTTGTTTCCTTCTTCTCACAGAAAGTTTCCCACCAATATTTGACATGGGGAATGACTTTGAGGAGCGCAAAATTAATCTTTTCTCTATTTGACAATTTATGGACAGAGAAATACCCTTCTAGTAGATTCAACAATTTTTCTACAACATATACATCTATATGACCTTCAAATATAGGAGTATCAAAGTTGATTTGTACCTTGAAGGGGGAGGCACCTCTGTTTGAGGAAGATGTGTCGCTTGTTGGTAGTCACCGAAGGATTTGTGCAAAACTATCCATCATGTCGTTCCTTTGTAGCGTGAGGGATTCCTCGAGCAACATTTTGAATGAATCTTCTATCACTTCATCTTTATTTTTTCCCGCCATGAGAGGTCACTTGGGCATGGGAGAGATTTTTTTCTCAGGAGAAACAATCTCGAGACCCAATTCTTTGTACCCTGACCTCATTGGGGACATGCATTAAGAACGACAAGGAGAAAACCGCTTTGATAACAATGATACAGATTTTATGAGAAGAACAAAATGAATATAGATTATTATCAAAATATGCTTAATAAAAATTAACAAACATACAATAAAACTGGTTTCTATTCAATAAGGAAATAAGATGAAACTGTAAAATGCAGTGGAAACCAAGCTTGCTAGAATGGTTGTGGCTTATCTCTGAGAAGAGATGTGACGACTATTCTCATTCGCCCGAAGATCCTTACAATGAGGCTCTCAAGGAAGTTTTACAATAAATAGGAATGTGAAAAACTCTAGACATCCAAAAACCTAACCCTAGGAGATGAAGCGCCAAAATTCATGTGGGCCTCATTTGGGTAAGTTAGTACATCAACTTCCCTGGGTCATAACATTTGCATATGATCTCCATTTTAGGCACATGATAGCCCATTGGAAAGGTCTATCCGAGGAGTACACATGTTTTCTGTGACGAGCCCTACATATTTTTTCCGTGGCAAGCCCTAAAAATGTTGTCTAGGGCCTCAAAACAACCTTGGAAGTCAGGGACCCGAAAACTAGGAAAAAATTGTCGAATTGGAAAACTGCCAAAATGAGCCAGTTGGAATAGGTTGGAGGCCACTGACATCCATATGGATCAATCATGCATATACAATAAGTTAATAAAAAAATTACGCACATAGTATATTTATGGTTAGACGATATTTTTGCAGGGTTTATCATCGAATTTGTAGTAGATATGGCGAAGTCCTACACCGCAACAGAGCAAGAGTTTCTAAAGGGACCCAGAGGTAGGTACACCATATCATTGTATACTTCAATCAATATTTTATTATATGACAACGATGTTATTACCATGGAATCAGATAGATAAAATTCCTTGTGTGCATGGGAGAAGGGGGAAAGCACTGATAGGAGGTTGAGATATGGACATGGAGATGGATAAGGAAAAGAAGAAGGAGGCCATGGAACGAATCATGATAAAATAGGACCAGATAAAGTAGATAATGGAAAAAAATGGAAATACACACAGTTGAATACCCTCCCAATATAAAATGAATAACAAGAAGAGAGCCATAGCTGAAAGAGAGAGCTTGGCAAGCGATGAAGAAGAGGTAGACGATCTTCGGCCTATGAAGCAGATTGAGGAAATCCTGCGTGCAACATACGAAAGGAAAATCGGAGGTCCAGGGTCAGAAAAAAAAAGTATAAATCCAATACAGATCATCGTCATTGTGGAACCTACAACCCCATGTGCGAATAATACACGAGAAAGAACACCAACATTTAGACAACCGAATTTTATTGGAAGAAAATAAACAAGATAAGGATACAATCAAGGAAAATCAACTGGGGGAGAAAGCTCGGGAAGTAATAGTAAGTTTTCTACACCATGCAGAGGTAGTAGTTCAACACAATTCAAAATTCCAGGACATGATACCACGATGGTATTACCATAATTTCGAGGAGAGGCATTAGAGGACCCTGAAAAAAACTTGTTCATCTGTGAGAAGATATGCGAAGAAAAGTAGATCATAGATGAGGATACAAATCTCGTGTAGTTATCTATCACACTAAGAGACCACACACTGGACTGGTACATGAGCCTAGATGATGTAAACAATCGATAGGGAATACCAAAGACTATCGCAGATGTGAAGAAACAACTGGTAATTGAATTTTAGAAGCCCATCTTAGAAGACTAGGAAATGAATGAAATGATTGAAATCAGGTAGAAACTGGGTGAGTCTGTTTCGTATATTGATAAGAGCTTCAAACTTCTGAAAGGTAAGTTGAAATATGAAATTAATGACATGAAACATAGGCACTTATTTGTGAACTCATTGTTACCACACTTGAAATACACGTCAATATAACAAAAGTTTCAAACTCAGACAGAGGCTCTGTAGGCATCCTTACAACTGGAAGAGAATCAATATCAGCAGACAAATCCAACAATAGAGGAGATGAAGGAGGATTTCAAGAATCTAACTTTTTAACTTAACTAGAATAGGGGCAAAGAGAAAAGATAAGTTGTTTGGTGTACGCTATGTAGGAAATAAGGACACCATAATAACGAATGTCCAACCTTTTCATAGTATATGGAAATAGGAGTACCAAACCCTTTTCCAACAGGAGAACCGTGGTGTGAGATTTATAAAATGCATGAGAATGATCCATATCATTGTCCAATGATGCATAAATACAAGATTGTTATAGAAATATTTTTCCTCACCCCATGCAACTTGCTCAGAAGGCCTTTTCCATTTCCCTATGCAGACTTGAAGTCCCCTTTTTCACTTCCCAGAGCTAAAAAATTATATTTTTCCACATATATGTTCCCTACCAGTTATAAAACATGTGTATATGCAGTTTGCACCACTACAACCCGTGTACATTATGTGTGGTGCTCAAAATTAAAAATTGTGTCGGGTTTCCATGCCATGTCACGAGATCCATGATCCTTGACCTTCCATATACTAGAAACATTCTGAATCAGCCCTTCAGTTCCATTTTAAGGCTATAAAATTGGCCATATACAAACCATGGAGAAAGAGGGAATTCAAATTTTGAGAGCAATGCTACTTTGGATAAATTTTCACTTCACATTGAGTCTACATCCCTTTGTCCTTTAAAGTTTGAACACATTGTTCAACCCCCAATCTCTTCCCTATTTGATGGAGAACCTCATTGTCTCTCTTATATGAGACTACCTTTGGTGGAGGATTGAAGTGGTGGAGGCCCAGCTGGAAGGGAGTTAGTTTCTCGGTTTTGAGATGTGCCAACATGGAACTTTTTCACTTATATACTTTTGTTAATCATATTTTAATAGAAATACTCTTTTCTCATCCAATTTATATCTTGCAAATATTTGAATTGTTATTCCATGGGAGTATTTGTTATGAATGTTAATGGATTATGCTATTGTATGTGCTAACTTTATATATTATCACCATATGATTGTGTATCTTGGTTTTTGAGGACAATATGTTGGTATAAATCTTTGAGTTGCGTGCTCAATGGTGGTCTTCATCGAACTTTCGAATGAGGTAGGTTATTTATCTTGTCTTTTTGGCATTTACATTTATATAGCATACTTGGGATTAGAGTTGATTTCTATAGTCATTCCATCTGTTGTGGTTTACCCCATGCCATAGAGTCATTTTCCTCATAACATAATTGGTGACCATACTAGGGATTGAAACTTCTATTTTGTGGTTTGGAGCGTTTTTCTCCTTTGATTTCTCTTTGGTAGCCTGAGTTTTCTTGTCACTTGATTGCTTAACAACCTATTTTTACTTTGTATCTAATTTTCTTGGCCTTATCCTTACCTTGATAGTGTTTTAATACATATACATGGGTTTTTCGTTGACAAACGCATATATACGCGAGATATCATTCTATAGAGCATGTAAATACAGGATTCTTCCTCAAATAGTCACGTAAATCAATGTTTTTAGCTTAATTTATGAGTTTGGTGTTTGTTGGGTGAGTTTTGATGGTTTCTGAGTCTTCTTGGGTCTTTGTCTTAACTGTTGAGTTCTTGCATAGAGATAGGAAACCTTTTTATGGTTGAATTGTTCCGGTGGTTTTTCTTTCTCATCATCTTTTTCATTGGTTTTCCTTACATCTTGGTCTGAGTGATTACTTCTCAGTATCCTTCTTGGCTTGTCTCTTTTGCTTGCAATAGGGTCTATATCAAGATGTTATCCAATCCTTGCATTTTAATTCCTTTATATTGAAAATACAAAAATATACATTTTGCATTTTGGCATTTTCTCTTTTGGTTGTTTAGTATTGATCTTGATACATATATAGAAAGATTGCATCTTATTTGAAATTGCAGAGTTAAGATTGCATCTTATTTGCATTTTGAAAATATTATGATATTTTGAGAATTGAAGATTAGGACTTAGCTTTATGTTCATATTAATTTCCTTAATTTGTCGAGTCATAACATCATCAATTTCATGACCACATCTTTTGAGTAAACAAATCCATTAAAAGTAATGTTGATAAATTTAAAATTGGTTAGAAACGATTTTATTTTTCAGAAGTACACAAGCAAGATTAGGATATAGGGCCTTGGAATAGGATTTTGTGAGTAAAATTCTCCAAGGATATTAAAATCAACATATGTGTCTGACTAAGGTAGTGGTGAAATCCATTGTGTAATTAGTGACTTCAAGATGCTCCACTCACACTGGAGTTAAGAACAAGGTCGTGTGAAGTTGGTTGCAAAGATATCCCTCTAATATCTTCTTAGCGTCAGAGATATTTCTAGGGATCTATTCATATATGGGGGTCTTGTTAGTACCTTTACCTCTGTGAGAGGCGGTTCTTTCAATATTTTGGGCTATGTTACCCTTCCCATACGGTGGACCTAACTTACAAATGTTCTCCTACACATTGGTTATATCGTGGTGTCTTTAGTTGCTTGACATAGGTAGTCACATAGGTTACTTGCAGGGGTTATTCTGTAGGTACCCTGAGTCAGATAAGGGTCGGACAACACACAACCTTTATGGAGGATTACCTCTCTCAGTGGATCTGACCAACTGCACTATTAAGCCCGCGAGGTCCCTTAAAAATGATTATGATACCTCTGATATTTTGAAGGGAGTGTCATGCCCCTCTTGCATGAGGCATACCTACTCTAGTGAGGGAGGTCCCTTTTCAACCACTATCTCATGTTTGTGTGCATTTTTCATTTTTGTTTATTTTGGTGTGCTCTTTTATTGTTAGTTGGCCTTAGTATTTTTTTTGTATCTCGATTATTGAGTCATCAGGGAGCCATACCATCTTCCTCGTAGGTCTCACCGTTTATTGAAGTTACCACCACATCTTGAGTATTTTCTTTCTAAAATGCATAAAGTTATCAAACGTGGTACACACACCACCACCTACCAGACTTGTGACCATACAAGTATGAGTACCGAGTCGAGTTAGAAATACATGGGGAGTCCCTTGAATCCTATACCTACTTTAGTTAATGGAACTCCTTCGATACCTTCAACCACTACGGTTGTAGCACCGGAGGTTCCCTTCATCACTCCTATATAACATGGGGTTGCTACTCAACCTATAGTGACGAACCCTTTTGGGTCTATTTTGGGTACTCCTAGGTACAATAATCAGTCGGTTCCTTTGGTCTCTAACCCTTTCTATTTTGGTATGCCGAATATGACATCACAACTTTCTTCTTCCATTGCAGCGAATATTACAAATCCTAGTATTGGACCTAAGGGTATGGCTCCTCCGCATATTCCACTCTCATTTGTTGGAGCTCATATTCCCCAAATGAATCCTATGGTTCGAAGCCAACCTCCTTTTCATCTTGGGTCTAATCCTAGTCTTAATTCTCCTGGATGGAGTAATCAAATGAGAAGACAAGTTGTTGCCTATGTTCCATCCTTTCCACCTTCTTCCTCCACACTAATTTCGAACAATACGTTTGGTATGAGGAATCCACCTCTATCCTCTGGATTTCCTCCTAAGGAAGGTCAATTTCATACTATGGGAAACCCCATCTTGGAGCCACTCCGGTTGGGGGAAATATTTATAATCCTCATTATAACATTCCTACAGAGATGGTGCCCACGCAACCTATTATGAAACAGTTTGGAGGAGGACATTACCATACCGGATAGGACTTTGGTGCATACCATAACCATGGATTGTTTGTATCTCACCAACATCAATATTTCCTGGGAGCATGGGATCAGATGTTGTAACCCCGACTCCCTTTTTTGGCCACGCTTAATTTTCCAAACTTGTCAGGATTAATGAATGACCCGGTGCATCATGATTTCTCATGGCCCCCCTTCCCCACCAAGATTCTTTTGGATATTCTGAAATTCGAGGGAAAGACTGGTTGTTAGGGACCTAACCCCTCACGTCAGTATAATAATATATTTCCATGTAATAAAGGTCAATATTAATAAGGCATAGCAATAAGAAAGAATAAGTCAAATGTAAGAAGACCTAATAGAATATTTCTCTTCTAAAAGGATCTTCCTCTAGATTGTTCTTTTGGATAGACATATTTAGTATAAATATGAGTAGAGGGTATGAGAAGTTTTGTCTTGGATATTATTGTAATAGAGATCTTCTCTACTAGAGATTTCCCCCTCGAAGAGGCAAGTAAACTTTGCTCTCAGTAATCAAAGTTCTCTTCCTGGTGTTAATTTGGTATTATTGTGGTATAGTTCTAGTTATATCATTGTTGATTTTCCATTTTGAGATAATTATTTATGTTCTTCATACTATTTTATATTTGGAATATTACAAGTGGTATCAGAGCACCTTCCTTGACAGAAAATTGTGGGTTAATTTTTTTTTTCAGGGTAGAGACGTATTTCGACGTATTTAAGCTACAAAGATATGTCGTTACATGCATAAACCCTCGGTAGGGGATTCATACACATAGGAAATACAAGTGGTACTTAAGTGCACATCTATTGGCCACCCTTGTAACCCTTGTTGGTACCCCTTCGAGTGGTAGCACATTAGACAATACCTGTATACGGATCGAACTATATCTCATGAAGCCCTCCATAGATAAACCGATCGGTCACCTGAATGCTATAGTTCCACCGAGAACAACACTCGGGAATATTCTTTCTAGTACTTGGGTAGTCAAGTAGTATAGATAAGGGCACGGTCTAGCCTCATTAGTTGGTGCCCTAAGATATTGGGTCGAGTACTACTTTTGGACTCTGCACGTATATCAGAGAGATATAGCACAAGGTAAACCCTTTTCTATAGAACCCTTGAATACCCTAACCCTTGGGATGAAAACAAAAACTAAAAATAAAATATCTATTTCCGTGCAACTCTGTCACCTGCATTCGGGTTGCGAAATTACTACACATTTCTTCCTGTTAAGAATTTGGGCATTTTTTCATAACAATATTCTTCAGATCGGAGTATAATTCCACGAGAGTATTTTTGGGATTCCACTCTTCACCCTTATTGCATTCATACCTATCATTTTTCATAAAAAAATAAATCTCATGGGCCCGACTTTCTTCCAACACCCTTATTGGGGATTTACCCCATTGGATTCCACTCATCGCCTTGATCATTGCGATACAATTTATCCATAACCCATTTTATATCTGGTCCCACCCACCCCTTTTCGTGTTCCCTCTTCATCATGGCACACACTCGTATCCAAGACTTGGAAGCTGGCTTCAATTCCTTGCACTCTAATTTCACATAAACCCAACAAGAAGTGAGACATCTCAGTGCCAATGTTTCCACCGTCAATAAAAACATGCATTCCTCCATTGACGCAAAAATGGAGGACCTCAAACAAGACCTCGCTACCCAAATTGAATCCTTCAATACCCATTTTGTCTCCTTCACTATGATGATCTACGCCAAGATGCCTATCCCTATAGATCTTCCCTCATCTAACCCACCTTTGCAAACCAAAGGTGAAACTTCCTCTCATTCCCAGAATTTTCACCCCCATCACTTTCAGCATGACCTATGTCTTCCACGTGTGGATGTGACCAAATTTGATGGCTCAGATCCCACTGGCTAGTTAAATCAACTGGAAAATTATTTCTCTTTGTATGGAATTACAGATGGGTTGGCCAAACTTCGGTATGGTGTTCTCCATCTAGATCAAGAACGTTGGCAATGGTGGAAATGGAGAAAAAATTCCCGCCAAAGGTGTGTGGATTGGGCACACTTTGTGGCTTATCTTTATGAATTCTTTGACACTGACATGAACCATTTAATTCATTCGACAAATTTGAAATAATCTAGCACAGTGGAAGACTTTATATCTTCTTTTGAGCGATTGGATTTCCATACAGAGGGCATGTTTGATGCTTTTTTCTGAGAATGTTTTATCAGTGGCCTCAAGGATGAGATTCATGCCCATGTCCTCATGGCTCGGCCTCAAAGTTGGGTGGATGCTACTAAAAGAGATAAGGAAGCACAACAGGTTGTCTTTTCTCAAAACCAAAAACCCTCCTTTATTCCTCGCACTAAACCAGTCACTCTCACTCCTCCTTCTACCCCACTAAATATCCAAAAATTGACCAGGGTAGAAATGGATGAA